>JAVQKG010378917.1:0-28066 GCA_036025885.1 Hypseleotris bucephala | reverse complement strand
CATCATAATACTTAATACTATTTAGTGTCATTTTCTTTATTAAAAAGAACGCTGACATTGTTGCAGGAAGAATTATGGTAAAGAGCCGAGCATGAATGAACTATCCCACCCATACAAGTGTAATCCAGCAGCCATTGTTAGTTGTAAATGACTCTATATTCTAAAATTTAACGATCCTCTCAGATTAGTCATAACTTTATATCTCAATTGGATTTTTATCAAGAGTAATCCAGCAGCCCCACCATTGTCACTTGTAAATTACTCTTTCTCATTAAAAATAGCTGAGTGTGTGATGCCCGCAGTGCAGCCAGTGTGATTTTGATGAAGGTTAACTATGAGGTCTATAGTTCAGTCTATCAGAGCCCCAGTCAAAGCAGTGCAGTCAATTATATATATATATATATAAGCCCGGGGCCACACACCTCACCTTCACATGGCTCTGTCCTCAGTTCTGTGTGAGTTCTGTGACAGCCGCACTCTCATCCTCTGTCACCTGTCAGCGCCACAGAGCGGGAGTGTGTGGTAGTGGAGGCAGGGGCGCGGGGTACAAGGGGGGTGAGAGGGGAGTTTGTGACAGGTCGGGCTGATAGCGAACACGACGAGGATCAGGCTGACAAGAATATGACGCAGAATATGTGATCTGAGCCTTCATTTCCGTTTCACGTTGTAGACATTCTGCTGATGCCGCCTCTGAATGACTTACAAGCGGAGCAGCAGAGGAGAACACAGAGCCTGAATTTGTGGTTAAATGGAAACAAGGCAGTCAACAAGTTAATGCTTTACATGCTTAAAGGTGTAGTCTGTATATTTTCAAGAAATATATATGAAATGTAAAAAAATGCCTTATCTGTCCCTGTTCTATGATATAAAGCAGGTCATAATATTTTAGTCCATCCCCTTGCTTTTACAGCAACATCAGAGCAGAATTTGTGGGTTACCACTCTGACCAATATTACTTGAGTTTTACTTAAGTCCCTCCCCTGATCTCAACAGACATCAGACAGTCTCACATTGCTTATGGAATCATCCCAAGGCTCTGAATGTTTTTATCCAGTGATCATTGATTGGAAATTCCAGATATCATTTTAAAAACGTTGGATTTATGCTTTTTAAACCTCTAACACAAACATCTCTTAAAACACATCTTACACTAGAGATGTAAGGCACAAAGATTTGTTCCAATCATTACATTAATTACAGAGCTCTGATCACATTATAGCCCTGAGCCTGTCACTGTCGGCCTGATGGGATTATCACAGGTAATCCAGCCACATCATGACATTATTCACAGCCGTGTGCTCTAAAGAGATCCACCATCCTCTGCTGTAAAATATGATGATATTTGAGACAAAAGGCAGCGCTGGTGTGACAGGGAAATCCTGTGCAGTGAAGAAAAGTGATTAGCTTCCCTCAGGATATGCTCATAAGAATGATCGTCTGGATTTATATACAAAATTATATATTTCTAAAACACAAGAAAAAGAGAGTTGCATAATTGTGGAATCAGCATTAATCTTCTTACACATATGTTCGCTGCAGACCCAGTGGAGTTGGTTACATTACCTCACTAATCATTCTTTATACAGTTACACCACAAATAACATATTGCAAATGCATCAGAGCCACTGCATGCTAGACATAATCAAAGAGCTGCATAGTAACCATTTGATTTGTTGTATTGTTGCTCTTGTGCCTTCGGGCAAGACATTAACTAAAGGTATTTTTTGGTAAAGAAATTCATAATTTTTAACATAAAGTTTTGTGGCCATAGTGTGACATAGAATTGCATTTACAAGAATATTATACCAACTACACTTTTTCAGCTGAACTCTAAAACAGTCGAGTGTGGTGTTTTCATTCTTTGTATTGTTTGCGGACAGGAGCAGACCCAGCCTCTGACAGGTCTGCTATGTTTATGTGAAAGATGTGTTCAGACTGTCCACTGTGTCACTTCAGTAAAACCTGTTCTCTGGATCAAGGGACGATGAAGTGACATTCTCTGCTCTGATCTGGACAGGACAGGGCCTAGAGGCTGTTCTTCTGCCGTCAGCAAAGAAGGAAGCATTTCATAGCGAGCAAACGAAAACACATCTGAGCAATGAAAAGAAAGATAGAAATAGTGTTTTTGGCAGATCACAATTTTTGTTTGTTATGTCAAATTGCATTTTATCAAGAAGATGGACCAATATACTATCCATGTAAAATGCATAGTGTAGATTGTTAGTAGCCAAGCCCCCTAACGAGTAACTATGACCCGGCTAAAGTCTTTGTATAGGATAGATGTTAGAATGAATTAGTTGCTAGTCATAATGACTAGCAACTAATTCAGTCTCTCAGTTTCAAGGGTGGGATTTATGGGTGAGAAACATTCACAATGAGCAAGGGACTGCCTTTGTTTTTGAAAAAAGTTGGTGGGGTTAGTTGCAGGCTAGATGTTTAAGGCAGATTTTCTATCACAGCCTAGACACTGGTGGTGGCAGAAAAGTAGAATATGAGATGGTTCAGATACAAGGTTAATCGATAAAACTACCAGGCCATGCTCCACATTATTTTATTGGTTCTTAGTCAGGTAAACCCAATTAATTCCCAAGGCATTTGATTTAAAACTGCACTTAGCTAACAAAAACTAAGAACAAACTCAGCTAAATTGACAGGTTTAAAGGAAAACAAGCCATATTTTACCCCAAATTGTACCCTTCATAACTTGGCCAGTGTGTCTTAACATTTTAGAGAAACTCAGTGTTAGTAGCATATTGTTGTTCCCGGTCTGTGTCTCGGCCAGTAAAGCTCCCTCAGATCAATACTCTATCGAGTCAAATATGAAACAGTGCCACTCACCACCTTCTCCAGTTCCTCACCAAACAGAATCCTGGTGCTGCCTTTCTGTCTGTCTGCATATGCCCCTCTGTCTGTCCACTCCTTTGGTATGTTGATTTGGGCCTGCTCCCCCTGTGCCTGCATTGGCTATGATGTGTCAGTGGATTTAAAGGCAGTTTTTTTTTTTACAGCTTTCTATGGCCCACCTCACTTTGGTCCAAAACACACAGTGCCTTGGGACCCTAAAAAATGTATTTGTACAGTTCTTTAGGGTTGCAAATGTTCTGAGATCCACATGTATTCTCTCTTACTAAAGCCATTCCTGTAAACTAAAATATACACAATAATCTAGATGTTGTATCTATTTATCAAAGCTGTGTTTTTAATGAAATATAGGGCAATTTGTGATTTGCTTTGAGGCAAAATACAGTTGTAATGAGATTCTATCTTCTGTTGAAGCCAGATGATGCACACAGCCTTAATTATAGCATATTTCTGCATATTCTCATTTCAGCAGTTACTCCCTTGTTTTATCACCCTTTACCTCCGGAGTGTGTCGTGGGTTCGGTTTTACTGCCTGCTGTTATTGCACTGTTCTGTCAGAGTTTGCAGCACACATTTATGTTCCTCCTCCATCTAACTCACACAAACCCAATTTCCCCACAGGGATCTATAAAGCTTTATCTTATCTTTATAAAACAATAAGTCCAACTCTCTAAAGAACCGTCATATAAGGTAAAAACGCAATAGCAGTAACCTGTAGGAGTCCTGGTCTTCACCTCCTGCTCTCTGTCCGCTCTCACTGTAGCTAATGACTGTAATAACAGATGCTTCAGTATTCTTCGGCTTTAGGCCTAATCTCTCTCCTCTTCCTCATACAATACACACACATACACACACACACACAATACACACACACACACATACACACGCAACACACATTCCTAGTTCTTATCAGAGCGGCCATTCTTCAACAGATTGGTGTATCGTCATGTCTCAGGAGCATCATTTTAATCTGACTTTCAGGAGTTTTGGAAGACTTCCTGAGCTGCAGAAAGTGATCAACTTCTACGCAGTTCCACTGTTTGAATTCTGAGAAATAAAAATAGTAGCTCAATAAATGTTTTGTTGCAAGAAAATTATGTTATGCTAAATAAAATGCATTCCAAATAAAAAAAACTCAATCAATTTATTAACTGCAAAATAATTAAAATCTTGCCTCTCACCAACAAACGTAATCAAACTCATACTAGGCGAGGTGGGTGAACTGTTTTGCCCAAGGACACCACAGCAATATGGATTGGGGATCAAGCTGCAAATCTTCCAGTTAGTGGGCCAAATGCTTTACTTTCTGAATCACTGCCACCCCAATTGCTATTGTGACTCAAAAGTAAAATAACAGTCTAAAATAAAGGGAATTTAACTAGGGAAAAAGAGGGAAGACACAAAACCTAGATATAGTCCACGTTCAAAACAGGCAGTGGGCAATATGTACCAGAGCACTGAAAACCAGAGAAGAGATGCCTGAGGCTGGTCATAGTCACTTATTAAATATTAACTTTGAGTTAACTTTATCATGGTGATTAGTCAAAAGGAATACATTTATGAGCAAATACTTCCATGTCAGCACAATTAGTCTCTCATAGGGATGTGTAAAGTTGTTCAGAAAATACATTTCTATTATCAATTGTTAATGTAATTATCATAATGCATAAATGCTTGTAGTAAAATTTCCCATACATAAAATTCAAGCAAAAGAAACTAACCTGCAGGGCCCACTCTAGCCTTTGCGTTGCTCTAAGCAGAAATTGACTTACCACCAGTGTGTGAATATAGAAACTACTAATATACATTTCCATTTGGCATTAGTTTGGAAGAAAAATATTATCTATTAACAAGAACAAATGTCTAATAATTTTGTTTTATTCTAAGGCTTTAGATTTTGCTATTTTTCCCACAATACCCTGTGTTAATAAACAGAAGCAAAATAAGTTGAAAATCATCATTTATCGTTTCTATCAATTGCATAAAACTGTTCCTAAATTGACATGACATAGTTGTTGATTAATTTAATGGAATAGCCTTTCTGGTTATTTGAGTTCACCTCTATAAACGAAATGCTTGACTGTCAGGATACAGAGGAAAACTACATCTCCAAAAATTGCCCTATAAAAGCTTAGTTTCTTTCTGGTTCTCTCTAAATGAGAATGTGGAAAGTGAGTTACCTCCACTCTCTTTATCAGTCAGCTCTGAGTGGAGTGGGATAATCAGCTCCACCATGAGGGCCATTAACCCAGACAGATATGAAAACCTGTCGCTCACACTTGACCACTCCATCCGCTTCCCTCCTTCATCCTGTCAGAGCTTTCATGTGTGGATCCGTCTGCCTGGGGAGACTTTATCACCTCAGGCCCTGTGCTGGGAAGATTTGGCAGTACCGGAGAGCTGCCATTTTCTGCTATTCCAAACTCCATTTTGGTATTTCTGTTCGTTTTGTGTGCATGCTTTGTGCCCGCGGCGTGATGAGACCCAGATAAGCCCAGCGCTGAAATCACATAATGGATCAGAGTTTGGCCGGGTGGAGGTAATTACAGATGGATTGTGAGTTCTGTTGGAATGAGGAGGAATGTAGCGTAAACCTGTTTTAATTGTTTTTTAGATGACTTTCACGTGAGCTGTGAAATTGCAGGGATCAACGGAAAATACTGCAACTCCATGGACAGGAGTTTTGCTTATCTTTTTTGTTCGTGAAAAAAGGGCAGACTAGGGGTGCACAATGGGAGAATGTTTAGTTTTCCTGTCCTCTTGGTTAAGATGAAGTTGACTATCTCTGCTATCTCGATCTCTCTGAGTTAGGTCTGCTTGTCCTCTAAATGTTTTTGTGGGTTTTCTCTTCCCTCCATCCCAAAATCCATGCATGTATTAGAACAGTGGATGACTCTCAGCAGTGTCTATTAAATCATTGGCTGCCAGCCTTGTGGCAACTGGTTACTGTCATGAGTGTACCAAAACCACAGTTGTTGGGATGCACTGAGCTCCTGCAATCCTCAATAAAGTTGTGTTTATTGTCATTTTTTTATTTTATTGTTGTTCAGTGTCATTAAAGGCATTTTAACAGTTTATGAGAGTGCCTTGGTCTTCTTAGTTTTGTTAAAAGTTGTGTTTATGCTCTAATAAATATGATCAGCAAGTGTCACATTTCAAATATGATTTATACATTAAATATATTTCCGTGACAAAAGAGTATGCAGATAATTAAATAAACATTGTAGTATTCATGTGCATGTAAACACAGACATTGGTTTTGACAGCTGAAGTTGCAGTAGTACAGAAAGGAGCTCAGAGTTGAAGAGAGTCCTGTCTCTAAAGGACTGACTAACCTGGTTCATGTTGGGCCTGAGGCTGTGAAGGGCCCCAGACATTACCTTTAGTCTTCAATTACCCATGATCCACATTCACCTGCTGCTTCTATGTATGGAGGGTATAGAGGCTGCAGTGAAGAAGATTACAGCTTACACACACAATAATGTTTTACAACTCCGTGTTTGTTGCTGCTGGGATTTATGTTATGTCTAAATGTGCCATATAAAAAGAATGACAGTGTGACTGATGTGTCTCTTTTAAGCACTGATGGTATTTTTGTAGTAAATTGTCAGGTACTTGGATCCTTCATTAGCATCTAATATTGTGCTCAACAAATGTTAAAGTTAAAAATACATGCTTTCCATTATCACAATAAAAGCATAGAGATGTTCACAGATGTATACACACTGTTGTTGCAGAGCTTTGTCAGTATCAGATGTTGGAAGGCTCTGGGCTTGGCACGGCTGCAGCTCTTCTATCTCTGGCACATTCTAGTGTTTGCCCTGAGAGGGATTTGGGTGGGGGTCTGGGGGTCCGTGGGCCTGTGTGGGAGTGTATATCTGCTCATGCCAGGGACCAGCTGCTCCCATGAAGCACATCTCCTGGAGCGGGTGACACTTCCTTTCAGAACACCCCTGCCACAGAGGGACCCCCGGCCAGGACAGACTCTGCTCGGCCAAGTTCACACTGAATGATTGCACTGACAGAGCTGAGACCAACCCCGACCTCCAGTACTCAGGGGTACACTGAGCCACTGTGGATAGTGTCAGACACTACGACAACATGCTTTCTGTCATGGTGAATCACATGACCCTGGACATGTACAGAAATACTACAGTGAGGCTGGACTACTGTTCTCCACTCAGCACTAGTACTCACAAAATACACTTTCAAAATATTATGTTGATCAGGTCTTTTAACAGTATCCATCGCCTCAGTGACTCAAAAGTCTATAGTCAGACCTAAAGTAAGCTAACATTTAAGTTACCTGCGATGAGCCGCAGTCCAGTTAAGTCAATGGGGGAAGGACAGGCTGCTCAATGTGAGCCTCATAGCATTATTTTGTGTCTTTTTTAGAGATGATTAATTAAACATGGCACTTTTGGAATATTCACAAACTTTTCTGAAAAAAAAAATTTGTGCAATTTAAGTGTTGCATAATGCATTTAGGAATTGGCTGCAACCCCATCAATGAATGAATTTTATTCCCCTCCGAGTTTTTCACCAAAATACCATATTACTGTTGATTCCTTCTGTTTGAACCAAGCTTGTTAACTGAAGAAGCTGCATGTATGCAAGTGTATGACCTTTACTCCTGAGGGTCCGGGGCACCCCATGACCACTGCACCCTCTTCACACCCATCTGTTTCCTAACTGGGGACTTTGCACATCCCACTAGTGTTAATGCTCTGGGCTGTGTGTCAGTATAGCTGAGGAGTTGCACAGTCTTTGTTTGGCATCTTTATGAACACTATGGAGTATAATAATATGATATAATATGGGGCATAGACAATATTATTTTTTAAATATTAACACTGGCGAAAACTCAGGACTTTCATCTACTTAAGACACAAATAAGAAAGCGGCAGTCAGTACGGTGGGAATAAATTCATATAAGCTTCAGTTTGGATTATGCAATGGTTTGTTTATGCACTGTGTTATTAGTGCTCGCTGTGTGGGCCACTTTTCTCTGTTATAAGGAAAAAACACAATTGTCTTGTTGCTTCAATGCTTTGTTAGTTGTTAGTTAGTAGTGTGTTGTTATGCGTTCAGGCCCCTCCTGCCTCTGTTTCTCCAAAACTCACACAAAGCTCTGATGCAAAGTGCTGTCTCTCCTGCTCTTGATCCTTGCGCGAGAGTCAACTCGGCCCTAGGAGGTAGTCTTTTTATAGCCGTGTTAAAACAAGCTGCACACAGGCTTTTCATGGCAATGTGTTAAACAAAATGTGGCATTAAGATTATGTGGAGCCCAGCCTCTGGTAATGGAGCAGCGCGGATCATTAAAGCTCCTCGCCACCACAGGAACTTACAACAAGGGGAATATGCTGGAAGAATCAACACTTGTTTTTGTCCAACAACTGTGGAAATGTATTTGTTGTTATGCTCTGCTGTGTGGGTTTCACTCACTTGTATTGCAGGGTTTATCTTGGGATGTGCCCAACATAAGAAAACAAAAGATCATAATAAACTTGTGGCCATTGCAGCAGGTTGTGAGTTCAATGTCCTGGCCTAACAACAGTCTCTGCCAAGTGTCTAAAAGCACACATGCCCCCCTTTTATACTCCAGAGGATACTCTCCAAAGACATGAAGATCTCCAAAGAAATGCAACTGGTCAATGCATATTTTGTCTAGCCAATAAATGTAGTTGTTTCAGTGGTTCTTCTGTTTAGAGAGGTTCACTTTCTTTTATGTATTTGACCTTTATTTAACCAGGCAAGTTATTAAGAACATGTTCTTATTTACAATAAAGTAATTGCAGATTTGCAACAACAAAATGGACGGTGAGATCAGGTACATACTAACAAGATTCTCATTTTTTTTAATTTTTTAATTTAACCTTTATTTAACCAGGAAAAAAAATCTATGTCCTGGGCAAGAGGCAGCAGCACAACCACAGTTAAATCACAACAGTTCACAGATATTCACACACTCACCAATGAAATGCCCAATACAACTGAGTGCATTTAAACCAATGTTAACTCATATTCTTTTATATACTTTACATATTGCGGTATTGGGTATCTTTGGTGATACACAGCAGTAGTGGACTTTGTAAATCTATTTTAGATCAGTTTTGCTGTCTTCTTTGGTGCTACATATTTGTGGCTTTACTAATTCCTTGGTCGAACTAGTCCTGAATTCAACACATTTTCTGTTAATTGAAACAGCATCCTGTTGATCACATACAAAGACTCCTCCACTCACCTGAGGTATTTCTATCCACTCGACTCTCACAGTGGCAGATTGATTTGGACAGTTTCCCTGTTTCTTGGTTAGGAGGTTGTGTTTTCAATTTTAGTTAACTACAAAATCTAAAGTGCTTTTGTGCGTTTTCTCCTCCCTTCATCTAAAATAAATACAAGTTTTAAGTGTAAGTTGGTGCCTCGCAATTTATAAATCACCTTTATAAATGAATGTCTGTCAACCAGTGTGTGTCTCAGTGTTAGCCCTGTGAAAAGTTTATATTGTCTTAATATTATTGGCCATAATTCCACCTTTTATATGGAAGCAACTGATACACAAACTCTTCATTCTGTTTCTCGTTGGTGCTGCATTTTTGTGGGTTCACTAATTCCTTAGTTGAGTCAGTCCTGAATTTGTCTTGGTAATTGAAAGCAAATCCTCCACCCACCTGAGGTATTTCTGCCAACTATGGCTTGGGTTTCTAGAATAGCCTCGGTGTAGTGAAAACAGTTATCTCCCTTGTGAATCTAGGTGGCGTCAGAGCACAGTTTTGTGTTTACTGCAGCTCCAGGCCCATACATCAGACCAAAGACACACCATTAAGCGTGGTGCGTTTTTGTGCGTCTCACTGGAACAGAGCGAGTGTTGGAGAAGACAGATGCCACAAACCAATTAGTACGAGCCCACGCTGAGGACTAAATGTCATCTGACAGAACGCACACATCCACAGACGCTGAGCAGGAATAAATTAAGTCTCCGTGCTACTTTATAATCACCAAACACAAATTATGAAAAAGTGTGCATGCTGCTGAACAACCCCAGTACAAAATTCACTCTCCAAATCTGCAGTTATCAATAAACACTAAAAGCTTTCAATGTTAGGATTCATCTAAGTGCAGAGTCAAAACACTTTAGTAAATATTAGCACAACAGATTCTCCATGACATTTATTCTGAAGCATTCCCAAATACATTCATTTATGAAAGTTTCTTCAAGTTCTTTCTCCTCTGGGCATCCAAATGTCCAATATTGTGTGAAATCGTAATATGTGGAATAATTATGCTGGCATATTTTCATATTCAAAACCAGATGCTTTTCTGCTTCAAAAACATCAACAACAAATTAGAAATGTCTAGCGCTAAATAAATAAAAATAAAAGAAATGAGAGTTTGGATGATGTTGAGACAGAGCTGAAGCTGGTAATAATGCACACCTGTCTCTTCTCACAAAAAACAGTACATCAAAACACTCTGTCACATCAATTCATCAGTGCAAAAACAATCAAATTTCAAAAAGTGTAAAATTGAATTGTTGCAGATTATGACAGCATTCAGTGTGTAGAAAAAAGATGTATTTCAGTTAGTCTTGCTTTTTAGGCTGCCTTGTCTCCACTCAAATGGCAAAAGGGAAACAGTTCATGTCCATTGTCCATTCTGTCCTTTAAAATGTCCCTGGCTCTGAGATACCTGGAGGTGGCAGTGTCCTCCAGAGGACAGAGGTCAGATGCTTTTCTCATGTCTTATAATGTACACTACACAAGCAAAAGCTGACATACTACCTATCTTTATCCAAAATACTGCTGTAACATGTTGACCATCAACTCATGAGCCTCTGCTAAAAAGTATTTGAAATGCCGACTAAATAGATTCCAGCCTTTTCATTTAAATTTTAATCTGGAGACAAAATTGCAATTATAGCCATGAAAAGTCTTCAAGGTTGTAGCCACTCACACTTATTATATAGGTCAGCAACTTTTTTGAAAATATTTGAAACGAAATCCAAGTCTCAGTCTTTTTATGAAGTGCACAGAACCTGTCCCACACTGTTGTCCAAACATTCCAACAAAGGAATTGATGTTCAGACATATTTGTTATGCAGGGGCTGACGGAGGGCCAAGCAGGGGCCCTGCGGCGACTGAAGATTAAAAACTCCTCTAACTGAGCCTGTGATGTTTTGAGGACATTTGAGAATGAATTTGAGAGCCTTTCACAGAGGCTTACACGCCTGTCAGAGAGTGGGATGAGAGATGGCAGAGGCAGATAGATCCTGAACTCGGTAGATCTGTGTAAATGATCTAAAAATACTGAAGAGAGCTCCATGACCAAGGATCTCAGAGTTTAAATCTACTCTAAATCATGTGTATCTTATATAAACAGAATGCTTCCATAAAAAATAAAAATTATCTGAACACAAACTGGGCAAACCATATGCCTCCAAGCTTACAATGATTCTCACACTGATTTGACAAAAGTTTCGATGCCCTTTGATGCTCTTCCTGACCCAGTTTTGTAGCTTGGAACTAGCACAAAGAGTACATTGAATCAAATTACATGGTCAAAGCTGCAGGCCAAGTTGTTATTTGTTCTATTCAGACTTGTCCTGAAAGGTTCTTGGATTTTAAAGCATGTAGTATATAAAGGAGAATATAAAAAAATGTTTTATTTTCCAAACATAATAATTGATAGATAGCTGTATAAACATGTACTGTATAATGTGAGTCCAACATAAACAGAAACTAGTCACAGGGCTTACACAAAATTCAGACACAGACTGACATTCACTTTCACATTTATTGACTAGATTTAATCCAGTGTTGTTAATCACACATTTATCTGCTACAATTATTGAGGTGAGTGGACACCTCTGGGTCTAGGACCAACAGTTGATTCTCAGGCCACAACAATAGTCTTCCTCTTCCTCTTGATGTACTGTGTGTGCTAGACTCAGTTTGAGGTCCTCAGTGTGAACCATCTGAGGATCCTGTGTTGTTCTCACCATCCGTCCTCCTCCTCCTTGCACTCTCTCTAATGAGCTGTGTGCAGGGAAAGCAGATGCTCAATTAGCCGCTAAATCTGGGCAGAAGGGAAAGCAACGACAACTATTTCCTGTTTCTCACCTCACACCATCTCTGCATAGCTCACGTGAAAATTAGTAAAAATAAATTACATCTTAGAATCTTGTAGAATAAAGCAAAAGTCTCTCTATCGATATTTTAAGAAGACGATAGAGGAATCAAAACTGTCATCAAGAATATTGTTACTTCTAAATTTGAAACAAGTAGAAAGAAAAACATAAACAATGTAAGGCACAATAATAATAGTCTAAAAGTTACTCAAGTTATTGTAACTCATCACTATGTCAAAAAAGGGTTCGGGTTGGGGTTAGAAAAGAAATCAATTTAAATACTGTATAGGCTTGACTAGATGTGACCAACAGGAGGGGCACTATGCCTGACTTTTTGTTTGTTTCTGGAGAAAGAAATTAGATCTCCTTCCCAATCACATGTGTCCCTCCTTCATCAAAGTCACATGACTATGTCTCCTGTTTCCAAACACTACTATGCACTGAGGAACAGATTTTACTACACATAGTAAAATGGAGGATACACATTGTTGTTTTAAAGATCCTAAATATTGAAATTGTAAGACAGTTCGATTTTGGAGGACATGCAGATGTGAGGAGGGAGGAGGAGAATAGTTTGTGGCCCCATGTAGTGCTGGCAGCTGCAGGATCTCGTTCACATCTTGGTGGGAGCTCTGTGTGTTTAATAATCCATATCTAGTGATTCATTTAGTAATATTCACAGATGTGTGGGCTGCCATATTAGATCGGTCTCATAAAGCCTGGTTACAACAAAGTTTTCAAATGTTTGGTTGTAAAATACAGTAAACAAGTAACAAAACTAACTGACTTAACAAGAAAGACACTTTCTCCAGTATAATTATCTTTTGCTCTTTTGGTTATTCCCTTTAGGAGTCCATGGCAGCAACTATGGGCCTTAGGTGAGGGTAGTGCATCCTTAAAAATGGCCAGTTAATCACACCGTTGACACATACACATAAACTGACATTCATATGCACAAAGAAAGATTTCGATTAATTTACTTTTACTTGGTGTTCATTTGTTCGACTCTCTTGCTTTGACATGAATTTATATAGTGCTTTTTTGAGTACTAAAATATGCTTTACATTAAATTAAAGTAACGGTAAAGTTCTCATTAGAATCTTGTCAACTGATATGACATGTGACCTTAAGTAAACACAGGTGATGTTTTATATACAGTACATGAGTGAGAGAGGTGTCACTACGTCTTAACATCCTTGATCTACTCCAGACAACGGAACATAACAGTATGTATTATTTAATTTGTTTGGATTATTACTGACAAAACGGTCACTTGAGAGGAGCAGCGAGATATTTAGATAAAGATTACACGTGACCGGACACAGTGAGGGGCGGTGGTGTGAAGTTTGAAGTTCTTCATAGTCAGCACTAAACCACTCTAGACACTATACTGCTTCTACATTATGGCCAACACAGATGAAGTCAAGATTTCAAGAAATTTCAAGATTTGTTTATTTGTCATGTGCAGGTTCAACACAAGGTCAACAATGAAATGCTTAGGATGAGAAGAACCGTTTTACTCACTAAGAGAATCACAGAGTGCTATTAGCATGCAATAATAGTGCAGGGTAATAAAAAGTGTCACTTGACTGACAGAAACGAATCTGACTGGCAGTAGCTCAAGTGTTATAGTAGTAAGCTCAGTTTATAGAGTTGTCGTGCCCATGTGTAAAACACCTAGGCTGAATATATTATGACTCAGAATGAATGAATACTACTCCCTACTCACTTGCACCGAGGAAACTTGAGGCCTTGGAAAGCAGAATACAAATCAAGCCAATTAGTATGTTATTGCCATTAGGTCATTGATAGAAATAACAGTCCATTGGCGAGTACAGTCTGTGGCATTATGACCAGATCAAATCATTGTGTTATTCGATCTGGAACACATTAGAAGATCAATTAGCAATATTAATATCACTGCTATTAATAAATCCTTAGTTGTGGGATTATGTGGCTGTGTCAGCAGACTTCCTCTGGCTGCACCTGGTGACTGTGTTTCTGATCAGACCCACTGTTCTCTGGGCGGGGGATCGGGTGTCCGCTGGAATCCACTGTTTCCTTTCTCCTCGCGAGCTAAGAAAATAACTGGGTGAAACGTGAGTGTGCTCTAGGGGCTGTTGAGGAGGGCGGCTGTGTGTGTGTTGGGGGTGAGTGGGGTGGTGGGTGGTGCTTGGTTGGAGTATCGAGGGGTGCTTTTGGGGGAAAGATCTACAACAGCTGTGACCTATTTCGACTCCATATCTGGTTCCTCTTGTGCAGTTTCTTAAATGTGACTTTGAACTGGACTTCCACAAACACTTTACAGTCACCAAGATGCAGGGAATTATCTGACAATGCTTATAGTCCGCATATGCTCATATGTGGCATGGTGGTGCAGTGGTTAGCACTCTTGCCTCACAGCAAAAAGGTCTTGGGTTCGAGTCCCTGGCTTGTTGGAGCTTTTCTGTTATGCAATTTCGTTGTATGTATAATGACAAATAAAGCACTTGCTATGTGATTTATCATTACTGAGAAGCACACTAGAACTAAAGCTGTTCTAAATATGAATGTTGCCACTTACGTACTTGGTATTTATAGCTTAAATGCATCACACACAGAATATTTTCAGAAAATCAACATACTTTCAAGTCAATGAATCACCGGTGGTAGTAAATTTCCTACATAGCAGACCACAAACACAATCACACTAACACATTAAAGGGTATGATAGTGTTGTCAAAGGATCCATTGGCAGCATGAACCAAGTGGAAATTGCTTTAAGATTAGTGGCCCATATACCCCTTCCCCGAGGCAATGCAACTAACAACTTCACAAAATGACAAAAAAAAAACAAGTTATGTGCAACTTGATGTATCTTCTGAAAGGACATAATCTAATCATAAGCTATGGCAGTCAAGCTTTCTCAAAACATAGTGAGAGTGGACTTATACAGACCCAGCACACTTAGATGTATGGTACAACCAGCCCACATGGCCACCTCAGAATGGGTTATAGGACAGAGTATATCAAACATGAAAATGTATTTCCCACAGAGAGCTGTGCAGCCTCTCACTGCCACATCTGGACTGACTTAGGCTGCACTCAGGAATGTGCTCCACTCACTACACTCACACTGGGCCATGGGGAAAAGAATTACTGATATATAAAAAATTGTTTGCTTACTGTAAATCCTAAGTGAGTCTAAGGTGATTGATTTCAATTCTTGTGTATATTGGAGAGACTTTATGAATGTGCATAATATCATAAAAGGGTTTATTCTAAAATAAGGATTCTGTCTGATATGGTATAAAAGTAAATCCAGTATATTGTAAGTACACATGAAATGGTTTCTTACAAACTCTGTCATGTCATATTTGTCCTTATGATGTGATGATTATCGACACATGCAACATCATGATTAAACTTCATTTTAGACAAAGCTGGAGGCTTTTGTGGTTGTGGTATTGTGGAATACTTACTGATATAGATCAAATTAGGGTATCCTGTTTTGTTGTTTCACTGCATTTGACTCCACATAGAAAGGTCCCATCTTGTCCAGGAAATGGAACCAGTTCATTCATAATAAAACAGTATGTCAAGTTTTATGTTCTATCTATGTTATTACCTGACTTGTATTTCCCGGTACAGTTGCATCTAAACCTGCCCAACACAGTAGTCCTTCACAGGACACATACACAGAGTAGATCCTGACCCTATAGTTCCAGTAAACAGAAGATATAAAATTCTGCAAAAAGAACAAAAGAATCTTTTAGGACTAAATATAGAAGGTCGATGGATGGGGTTACATCTGCTATTACACTATCCTTACCTCTGCACTAAAATCAATACACCACACGTGTCCTTTGAGCCACAGTGAACAAACTCAAGGCAACAGAGAGAAAAAACATACATCCTCATTTAGTTCATTAAGGATTATACACTAAACGTAAGGGGAGGTTGGCTCTGTTTCAGACTTCTCTCTCTTCATCCTAATGTCCAAAACCATGCATGTGTTAGGAGAACTGAAGACTAAATTGCCCATTGTAAATGTATGTAAAGTGAATGGCTGTCTATTCTCTTTATGCCTCTGACCACTGTGCAAGGTATACACTTAGGCCCATTGTTGCTACGTAGATTTATTACTTTTTATTATAGAAAATCCTTTCTCATGGAGTGATAGCAGCAAAAGCAGGTAGTGTTCAGTTGGCTCTGAACAGGTATAATCTTGGCCTTTGGGACAAACTGCATCATTTCCTTCCTGCGGCTGAGATAAGAATACTGTCCAATAATGTGTGAGTGTGATCTCTGGAGAGCCATATGACCCCAGCAGGCTTCTGTTTTCACACCAACATCACCATCACCAAAGGGAGGGGCACGAAGGCTGAGGCAGGTGCTAAACTCTGGGACAAACTGAGGGCTGGCACAGAACCTCAGTCTGTCCCCAAGGCAACAGTGTGAACATCATCATGTGCACACGCCTGCTCAACTGTTGTGTATGAGTGTGCACGTGAGCCTCTGATTGAGTGTGCACAGAGGCACCCGCCCCCTGAGTGTGTGTGTCCAAGGACAGCAGCCTCTGGGACAGACTGAGGTCCAGCTGCGGCGTGTAAACACAGCCAATCGGATTAAAGCCATGTCACCTTCACAGACAACACTTCTCAGACAAACAGTCTGCCACTAACACAACCTATTCAATCAAAGACATTTATATCAAACGGACAAGGTAGTGTGCAATGCTTTGTTTCATTGAGCGGTTGTTTGAATTTTAAAAATAGTGACTGTCCTGGCCTGAATTCTGACATTGTCTATAAAACAAAGTTACCACAAATACAAATTACACCATGGTCCTACAGAGATTGTGCGTCGGCCAGCCCAAAAGCAAAGTTTATTTGTATAGGACATTTCATACACAGGGCAAATCAAAGTGCTTAACAGAATTAAATGACAACTTAAAAGTACAAAAATCAAAAAGAAATAAAACACATTCAGTTGTCATATGCACAGCTAAAATGGATTGTTTTCAGCCTGGACTTAAACATTGTCAAAGTAGAGGCCAACCAACAGACATCAGAGATGTCAGGGAGACTATTCCATATTGTACATCCATAAAACTGAAATGCTGCTTCTCCGTGTTTAGTCCTGACTTTGGGCACCAGCAGAAGGTGTGCCTGATATTCTCAGGGTCCAAGATAGTTCAACATATCAGCGATGTACTTAGTATAAAATGCTATATCATTTTTTTTAAGAACAAATGGTTTGGAGCTTGATTTCTGCTGTTTAATCTCAGTTACACCACTGAAGTGTCCTTTGGCAAGACACTGAACCCCCACTGTAATAGTGTGTTTGAAAGGGTGATCTGAGCACTAGAAGTGATTTATCATGTTTCTGTATCTCTTCAGTCTAACATGATGCTGACTGAAAAGTGTTCTGAAAAGTACATATACGCACCACTCCGTGATATGTTCAAAGCCCAAAGCTGTTCAGTGAATTCTGAGTGATTCAAACTTCTCTTACACTCACTAGTTTGGTTTTGAAGCTGCCTGTAAACACTCTCAGATATTCTTATTAGACGAATGTTGTTTACTCAATTAGAGCCGACAGGAGCACAGAGGCAACCCCCCAGTCCCAGCCAGCCCCAGCCCGGCCACACAGCTAATCAAACAGATGTGAGACCGCTGCCTGATGAAACACTTGGAGGGTTTTCAGAACTGCTCCACGCTTGGCCTTGTGATGCTGCACCTGCTTCAGAAATGTTCCCATATTCATCACAGAAAGTGTTCAGCCACTCGGTTTTAAAGCTCGTAGATGCTGTGCCCACCTAAGATTCTACATGCAGGCATTGGTTTACTTTGAACATTTGAAAGAAATCACCTGGGCTTGCTTTAATGTACGCACTTGCAATTTTCTGTTCCAAATGCTGCTCCACTTTTGTACATTATATATTTTTCATTATCCCAACACTACTCTGATTGCATGAGATTGCTTTCAGATTCTAAATTATAAAATGAACAGTCGGACTATACTAGTAAACACAGGGAACATCACAATGGGAAGCAGCAGATACATGACAGATTTAGTAACATGCTTTGTTTGGTGTTGTTTATCATGAGGATACATAGAGGAATAAATGTTTACAGAAAGGCAGTAGATCAGCCCTGAACATGCACTGTTCCTTTCATTTCAGTGTGTGTTAGTGTTATGGCTTTGAGCTTCTTCAGTGTATGTTTCATATGATCACATGTTTGAGCCGGGTGCTTCTGTGTCAAACCTGTTTGTTATCCCAGGGTTAATATCAGACTGTGTAATGAAAGCCTTTGCTTTGGGCTCACAAGAACACAGTGTGCATATGTTTTCCCCAGGCTCAAATTCAGTTCTTTTATCAAACGTGTACTATTCTTCTCTTATGTGGCTCATGTGTTATCTACACATACAAGTTTTCTAACAAGCAAATTAAATATTTCATGAAAACTTTAATGTGCTTACTACCTGCTCATATTAGGTGCTTTCTGCTTAAGGTTCTCTCTCCCCCAATTGGCCATGCCCAATTTACCATATCAAGCCAGTACTGGACAAAGCAGGGCTCGAGGCTCTTAGCAACAGAACTGGAAGAAGCTGTTAGTGCCACCTGGAGAAGAGCAGAGTTCTAAAGTAATAAAGAGACCTAGAGCAGGGATGTCCTTGTCCTCAGAGCAATACCTTTTTTTTTTTTTTTTACTTTAAGCCCTTAATAAACAACCTTTACAATAATCTGTCACAAATACAGTATGTTTTCTGTTTTTGTACTCAATGGAGATGCAGGGCTGGTTCTATCAATCTTTAGATTTTTTAGCCTATAAAAGGGCTTATATTTCTGATTTTCTGTTTACTGTTGACCGTAATGATTTATGACTTCTCTGCTCCAAACTATTGCAATTTGCAATTTACAATTTGACTGAGCTACCTTCATACCAAGAGTCAATACCCTCAGATCTAGGACATGGACTTGTAGATTTGTACACATATAGGGTAACATTGTGATGGTTACAGCTGTCAAACAATGTGACTTTTTGAGCATGCCTTGTTTTGTTGTGGTGCTTTCTGCTACATTTCACATCTTTGCCTACATTTGCATACACTGCTCTGCATATGTCCCAGTTTGTTTTGAGAATCCAAATCCAATACTGGCCTCAGCAAGAAGAAAACAGGTGTACACAGTCGAGGATGCAGGGGTTTAATATTGCCAAAATAATTTTATTGACTACATTTTTGGTATGGTGTTTACCTCTGAGGGTTGATAATAATAGATCATTTTAATTGGTTAAAGAAAATTAATCTTCTTGACTTGTCATTGATTAAAGAAGGTTGTAGGTCTTATTTGTTAAAATGAATCATTAAGACAAGATGCTACATTAAAAAAGCGACTGTCCCGGTCTGTTGACAAAATCAGTAATCCTGAACCAAACTGATGTGTACAGAGTGCAGTCTGCCCTGGCTGTTTGCATGAGCTGCTTGAGTAGACGAGTTCTTCAGGCAAATGCACAGGCAAATCTCTCCTGTGCTCAGCCCACAAGAGGCAGCTCCAGGCACACGTCTTGAGACATGCATTCATTCTCTGCTGGGGTGCTTGAGCATATTCCAGCCCTATGTGGTGTATACACTGGACAATGGCCAGTTAGTCACAGGGCTGATACAGAAAAATATCATATCTTTCATTTACATTCTTAGTAATTCTCACAATGTCAATTCTTTCAACACATCTTTAAAGCTTTATAGGGCCAGATAATATATGTTGTAACGTTGTTCTAATGTGTTCTATGATGTATTGTAGTAGGAAAGCAGTGTGATTGTCAGCCCTGCGATTACCTGGCCACTAGCCAAGGTATACCCAGCCTAAGGCCCATAGATGCTGGCTAGAGACACCTGTGACCACATGCTAAATGGGCTCTGCTTTGTAAAGTGTGTAACAGAAGGGATCTCTGTGTGTGTGTTGTGTGTGTGTACCAGGAGGAGGATGGAAACAAACCAGAGAAGAGTTTCCATTTCAGTGCCGAGCAGCTGCTGGCCACTTAAGCAGCAACTAACAAAATGAGAAAATGCTGAAGGCCATGAAATATTCATAAAAACATGGGTCTGATGCACTTTCAGATGTATACTGAGATATAAAGCTGATTTAAAGCCGAAAGGTTTAATCTGACAAGAGCAATATTCTCATCAGTCTCAAAAAGTATTGAGCACTTTTTAAAAGTTGTACTAAAATTTAATTATACAGAAAGTTTGAGGAAGTGATAGTTTCTTGTCTCTCTCTGTTTCTGCCCAAAATAGCTGCTGGTTTCTTCACCTGTTTCCGCAACAGTTACATATCTGACTTACAAAATTTTAATAAATAATGCTCTTTAAATGCTGTGAAAAGTGCAATGTTCCTTCAGGTGATCAAAATTAGTTCAAAACAATAAAAAAAACACAATATATTTTAAAATATGTATTTATACTGGTCAGGAATGAAGTCCTGGTTATAAAATGTACTGAGGTCCAACATATTGTTTCTCAGAGTTGTCATTCATCTGTAAATGTAATATTGTGCTGTTTTTTGTTTAGTTTTTCTTCGTAATTACAAAAAATGATCAAATACACAAATGTGCATGACACTGAGGGGAGCAGCCTATCTCTGTGTTGTTTGTCTTTCTCACAAAGCTGGTAATTTCCCCATGAGCTCATGAATCTCTTAACCTCTCATTCTGCAGTGGATCTTCTCTCACATATCTGCTGTTTTCTGTTATTAACCACAACAATACAGATATGAAATTCTTCTTTGTCCAAGTCACGTTATGGGTATTGTCTTAATCACATGGAATGAGCCCCACAACCTACTTTTTAGAGGCAATCTGTGCCTCAGAAGTAAACATTGTTTAAATAGTTCATTATTAAGTCTAAGTAGCGTCTAAAGAGCAACATTTACATACTGAGACTGGAGTCAGCTGTGGTCAGTATAAGAGAACAGTGCAGTAAAGCCACTTAAAGCACACAGCAAAATCCCGGTTAACACAACGCTCAGAAACATTATTTTAAGTTCTAGCCCTCTTTAGTAGCTGGAGTGTGTCTCTTTAAGCCCTCAGCTCCGCTCAAAGCACTAGGAAGCCTGGAAAGCCAGCTTTGAGAAATGCAAGGCATAATCTACTCTCCCCACTCTCCCTCCCCGAAGCCCAACAAAGAGCCGCCAAGACTGTTTGTGATGCTAATTCTACAGGAATAAATATGCGACACAAAATTCCGATGATTTAGGAGAAGAAGGAAGCGAGGTGATGGAAGAGGAGTGTTGCTTTAGGGCCCTGCCAGGAGAGACGCCACTAATCCGGAACACAGCGTGCCTATCATGGAGGCTGAAAAATGGGAAATCACAAGTGTGTTTTTGATGGAGTGAGACAAAGAGGAGCAGGCAGGGCTCTTCTCCTCAGAGGACAGATAGACTGGTCCTGAGGGACAGAGCACTGGCTACAAGTAAAATCTATAATAGTAAAAGGCTAACATGGTACATGCCCCGCTGTCTCACAATCAAACTTTATATGTCTATAAACCGCTGGGTGGGCCGCTGGTCTTTCCACTGCTTCACTGCTCAAGATTAGATTGAAAACGCTGATGTTTTAGAATATGCATAAACCACAAAGGTGCAAGGTAGTTAGGTATGTTTTCTTAACTTTATGCATATATTGATTGTTGACCAAGAGTGTACAGGGTTCAAATATAGATGATGTTATAAATGGTAGAGAAGGTCACATACATTTTGGGAATCTTTGAAAATTTTCTTCAATTGCTTCTCTATGTTGTTAAATTTGTCCAATGCCTTTTAAAGAATGTAATTCACTGAATAAATCTATTCCACGGACAAAAAGATGAAATAGGAGCATTCAAATGTAACAATGCTTGATCTCTATATCCATGTGAACAAGTCCAAGTTCATCTCCAGTTAAAATCTGGCCCAGAATCACTGCCAACTTGGAGCAAAATGTTTTCCAAAACCTATTAATCAAAAGGCATGATCAAAACATGTGGAAATAGTTTAATCTCACAGCACAGCAGAGACTCCTCCAGTCCTTGCATTTCACTGTGTCCTAATATGACTCCTGGTATAAATACATAAATATCGCCAACAAAATTAACAAGGTTTTAATATAGTTATTGCATATTAAATTGCATTTTAAAAATAACCAAATTTAATGTCATATAAGGTTAGGGTGCACTGTATGTCATGCACCAGCCCAACCAGGGTAGCTCTGTTAAATTTTGAACTCGCAGATTAATTTGAGGAGGATTAACCTGGCAGTGTCATCCAGGCATTCGCAGCTATTTCTCATTTGGATCATCAAAACACCATGAAGACACGGTGACACGGCTCTCGGAGGAAATATATCATGACAAATGGCTCTGAAGTGAGAGCCCAATCAAAGGCGAGAGATTTCAAACTCATTTAAATAACCCAGATCTGAGGTGATGTACTGCAGCGCGCGCCCAGGTGATAGCCCAATCCATCAGCCGAAGGTGGGGTGGAAGGGGGGTTAAAGAGGGGCTCGCGCTCAGATGAAAGAGAGGATCAGACTGTGGGCTCGGGCCTCACAGGTGAGTGCTCACATCCAGCCGACAGGCCTGAGCCAAGACCAGATTAAAGCCACTTTCAACGCCTCTGGCCCCATTAATGTTGAACAAAACACTCCAATGTTTCATCAGTAATACAGAGGGGCAACTGCAGAAAAGGGGGCAAGAGGTGAGGCACATTCAGGAAGAAAAACAATACATTTTTAGTGAAGTGGGGTGCAAAGTGTCAGAGTAGCTAGTTCTCCTGTCTCTCACCCAGGAAATTGTGGATTTGTCAAGCCGGCCAACCACCAATCTCTCTGGTGTCTTGTGCATTGTTTTGAGGTACCCTACCTTCTACCCATTAACTGAAGATTTCTACTATATGTTTGTCACCTATAATGAGCAAAGTGAGATATGCCAATTGATTAATCTGGGTAGCGTGTCCACTTTATTCTTCCACTGTGTCCCTTGGCAAGACATGATTTTGTATTTGTATGATTATGGTGGAGTTTTTGGTAGTGGTTGGAAAGGCCGTAAGCGTGACTGCCACATCTCTGGGCAGCTGTGGCTAATGTGGTTGGTTACCATGACAAGTGTTACTGTGGAGTGAATGAACAATGCACTCAACTGTATCCCAAGTCTTATGCAAATCAGATCAATTATTATGTTTATCACTGAATTATAATGTCCTGTACAGAAGTATCATACATGTGACCTCAGTTTTTTATGATGTAATTTGCTACTTGTTCCTTTTTCATAGTTTTAAATGAAAGTTAAAATGTGTACATCTTTGAACAATACAGTAAGTACAGTAAACAGTAAGATACTATAAGATTTGTCTGTATCTGAGTGTCCCGTACAATATTTCTGTTTGTTCAACATCATGCGATCTCGGAGGGCCCGCACATGGCAACAAGACACTGCTCCCATGAAATATTTACTAAAGCCAATCATTTGTTTATTCTCTGACACGAATAATTGTGATGAATCTTTTATTATGTTCTATTGTTTATTGCCTCCATCTGTGGAGAATAGGCATCTTTGGAGCATCAGCCGAGACAGGCAATTATGGCAGTGTGATCCTTTTGTGCTGCCATGCTTTTGTGGCTCTCGTCGTTCAAAGGCGCTCTTCTGCTGCGGGGCCCGGAGTGTCACCTTGGCTGCTAATTGGCTGACAGTGAGTGGGGCTGATGGAGCTGAGGAAGACTAGGAAGAGGAGGAGAGGAGCCCGGAGGTGCTCGGAGGTGGGAGCGTGCCTGTATAGTCTGTTTACTGGGGCATGATCAACACAAGTGACACTAAATTAAACTGAAGAGGCTCAGTTAGGTATATACCTCACATGTCTACAGGGCCCGGCCTGACAGCAGCTCAGGGACAAGAGGACCACAAACTCCAGTTCTTAAAGGTCACCTGCTCAGATTTGTCTCTCCTTGGTTTGCTGGAGAGCCTAAGATATGTTTATGTATTTTTCCTTTCAAATAAGTCTGAATGTCTGAATAAAGAATGTATTCAATTGTTCGAAAAGTCTTTATAGATGGGGTGCCATTATGGAAGGGGATGTTATGAAGAAAGTAATCTGATATGGACTGACATCATTGTTTTTTGTTGAATGTTTTTAAAAAAACTTCAGCTAACCATTAGACTACATACCAAAAAAACTACTATTTTAGCATAGAAAAATACACATTGCCTGAAATCCCCCCTTCTCTTGACAGTGATGGATTGGTCTTGCCCTCGAATCAGACCCACATAATCCAGGAAATTGCACTTTATAGATTTACTGAAGGGTGCTCGAATCACTAGCTTAATCTCCTCCTTCTTTTTTAACTTTTATGGTCAAATAACTGTTGACATACTTCTCTGTGATTGTTGCATTCAGTAATAATACAAGGTGCTGAAGGTAGGCTCACAAATCTTTTTAGTAAATCCTACACCCTTGGCTACGGTGTCCCAGAAACCACAGATTGGACTGGTGTGCTGTACAATGCAGGACCAGGCAGCTTCTTTTGCTAATTTACATTTTCCCTCTCCATACCTTTGATGTTGAGGTATACATACATGGGTTTATTAAAAGAATAAATGACACTTTTGGTCCATTGATACAAGTCATATAGTCCTAAATATTCAGTGAACATTCTACATTATGTCTTAAACCTACAGACTAACTACTGTGTACTGTGTATACTGCTGTGTGTTGTCGTCTGAAAGTCATATGGGATTAAATGCTCACAGCTATAAATACAGTTGTGCTGTTTACATGTATTTATTTAAGAGTGTATAAAGGCCGGATGTTTGCTTTACCGTGTGATAGCAGTAAATCCCTGCAGAGACCTGCTTAGCCCCAGACGCAGCTGACACCGGAGCATATTTAAATAAGCTCTGATTCACAGGTAGCTCTTCATTCACTTAATAATAAATCTGAGAGGCACCATGCATAGAACATGGAGTTACAGCAGGCGGAGGAGAGAGCACAGCTGCTGCTCACCTCACCAGCCCACAGACTCCCAGAGACTTTAGCAGTCTAGACTTGAACCAAATTCTACCAATGTATCTGGCACAACACATGAAGAAATACAGCATGGGTTAAGGTCAAGATTTTATATTCAAGTTGTTGGCTTAAGTTTCCTCTGCAGTTTAGCCGCTGTTGGGTGTGAGTTGAGTGTTTAAAGGTGCTTCATTGTACAGTGCTTGGAATGTTACTAGGGGAGAGGGAAGTTTTTGCATTTTTTGTTTCGTATGCTACATCTTTGACAGAGAAGAAATAGATGGCCTTACTGTAAAGCATTCTTCACATGCCCACATCTTAACCTTTAATCATGTACTGGTTAGCACACTTGATTGTTTGTACTCTTCTCTCCACCTGCATTGCCCTCAGTGAATGAATGTGCGATATTCATCTACCAATGTCTCCCACATTGATGTGCTTCAAGGTCCATAGCTGCTTTGTAACCATTGTATTATTGTGTACTTTCTTTTCTGCATTAAACTTTTCTCTTTTCACCTTTCGCTAACACTGTGCATAAACAGCAGTTATTAGCTGGCCTCAGTGAATCACTTGTCCATTACACCTGAGCACATTATTTCATTGTTTCTTTACGAGCCTTCATTTGCCCTGTCTCCCACTCAGCGTTCTAATGGCTCTAAAGTTGATTAAGGTCAGTGGTAGGTAATGGTGTTCTACGGCCTTACAGTAAGTACGCTGATGCTCAGGCCGCTGCCTCCTTTGTCTGCTTAAGAGCTGATGTGCTTAGTATTGATTCCACTTGCAGTAAGTACATAGGGCTCTGTAAATGAGTGATGTATTGGCCAGTGAAGCCACAGGCGCTGGAGCATGTCTGACATGACAACACCTGTGTGGAGTATGAATGCGTCGCTGACAGGGCTAAGGGCATGACAGATGGGCTATCTTCTCATGTGATGTGGAAAAATCAGTCCATCAATCTACTACATGTTTGGGAGAGTCACGAGTCTGGGATGGAAGTACAATGAGACTTTACTGCAGAACACATTCAGTTTAAGTCAGTTCAATGTACTCAATTTTCAAATAGATTTAATATTTAAAAAAGACTGAAATAAACTAGCAGTTTTGAAGAAAGTTCACAATGTTAACTAGGACTAAACCAGGATGAAAAAATAACAGTATACTGTAAAGCAGGTATTAACTAATCCAGGGCTAAATTAGGACTAAACCAGTCTGAATTGGGACTATATACTTCACCAGGTCTTATATGTCTTAAACAACACTAAATCAGGTCAAGGCCAGGTTTAAGCCCAGACTAAACCAGGACAGAATCAGGAATGAGCTATGTTTCTCATGTGATGTGAAACAGTCAATCCAATCCACTGCACGTTTGTGGAAGTCACGAGTCCATGGGTGCTATAGCAAAAACACATTACCATAGAAACGCAAAGCAAATTGTGATTTCAGGCTTGGGGCTGTCTCTAATTTGATGTGATCACTGTGCAGCGATATGTCTCCAACGGCCTCAATCACTCTAAACAAACGTATGCTGTAAGCCGGCTCATCCTCCTGAAGAGGCTCATTTAGGACAAACACAATGTGAGCACTGGAAATGAGAGTTTTAATCCGGCATGTAGGCTGACACTGGCTAATCCCAGCGCAGTGCCTCGATCGCCCCACCAGATAACAGGACGCTAAATTAAAGACGACACAGAGAGATAGCATAAAGAGCTCCTTCTACATCCACCAAAAACAAACCGTGTGTGTCTTCAAAGTAGGTTAATTGAAAATCTCACTCCTCTGTATCTCCCGTGGCGTTAACATGATAAAGCTGTTATATTTAGACGCACAGCAACAGCCTGTTGGCAGTCAGTGCTTGTGTGATTATGGCTTTGAAAATAATCTTCAAATCATATTGTGGGCATGACCTACTCTGCCTTTGAACGTACTGAAAACACATTTTATTGCCTTTTTCACAGTCATTCTACTCCACACATAGCTTTTACTGAAAAGAGTCAGAGTGTTTTTTATCTTTTTCAGAGATGAATGATCACCTGAAAGAGCAGAGTTGTCATTATGGCAGGGATATATGACCAAAATGTTCAAACATATAATAGTATGATAGTATATTGGGTTTTTAGTGGTTCACATTTGAATGCGTCACTCCATAGTAATCTATTTTCTTTAGTGTAATTTACAGCTGCTTTATTTTCTTGTTGGATCAATACTTGTTCTGTCTGACTCTAAGTGAAGTCTGCATGTTCGGCCTGTGTTCCCGAGGGTTCTCTCTGTGAGTCCTGCTACTATTTGATTGTCTTGGATATACTTACCCCTCTGAGGGTAATTGTTGCTGGGTGATGGACCACTCATCCACAACCTCTAATGGGAATACGCAGAAGAGGATAAATGAATGTCAAATCATTAATCATAAATGAAGATTTGAGTTCAGTGTAACTCAAATATCTGGTAAAGATCGCATGCACAATATTGAAAACAATGGTCCACAGTATATGGAAAGATGCATCAAGTGTCATCTGAGCTGCATGTTCAGTAATCATCAATAATAAATATGGACAACATACAGGGCCAATATACTCATCTGATCTGTCCTAGTTACACTGAGCACAGTCATTAAAGTCATACTCACACAAGGGGCTTCAAATCTCCCTACTACAAACTCCATATTGAGGAAAAGTTTATGCATTTAGTTAACTGGTGGTCCCAAGCCAGGGCTACCTGGGTTTGGAATAACATGGAACAGACATAAATCTACAGAACTAAGTGCCAAACAGCCTGTGAATGGGTTGCGTGGATGGGTTGTGCCCTCTGAAAGACAGAAAGCAAGGGACCTTTATGCACATCCTACACTATGACAATAACCCATTAGGCCACAAGCTAGCCTCTTTAATCACAGTCCAGTGAAACTGGTGTGGTCTTAAGTCATGTGCAAAGTAATGCATTGAACTTTAAGGCAAGGCAAGGCAAGGCAAGGCAAGTTTATTTGTATAGCACAATTCATACACAGGGCAATTCAAGGTGCTTTACAGAAAATAAAGACAAGTTAAAGAAAAAAGTAAAGTTAAAAC
>JAVQKG010378843.1:0-11615 GCA_036025885.1 Hypseleotris bucephala | reverse complement strand
TCCCACAACTTTTACAATTTCCAATACCCTTTACTTTTATAGTTTTCCATAAAAAAAAAAACCCAATGTCACGAGATTGAGACCAAATTCCGTGGCTGCAGGTTTGAGGTACCAATCAGGATAATGGGCTGGCACAGGTGAGCGGTTGTAAATATCCAGTGTGGTGACAGGGCTCATAAACACAAATCTATCCCCGGTGAGGTGTGCCGGTGCTGGGGTAAGGGAGGGTGAGGGGGTAGACGGGAGGAGGACCACCCTCGAATTAAATCAAGCTACTTCCGAGAAACCCTGGCTTTACTAATCCCAGAATTGGGCTAAAACGTCAATTGTAGTTTTGGAGTTTGTCATATGTAAATAGTTTTTTCTAATGCAAGGTATGGTAGTGCTAGGTATTGTACCACTAGAGTGTTTAGCATCAACCTTGAAATCCAAAGCAACAACTATGGGTCTTTGGTGGGGTATACCTTGGACAATAGACAGTTGACATAGAAAGCACATAAAATCTATTTTCTATTGCACAGTATGGTACCATTTCATTTCCTTACAGAAAGTGGATTTTTCATAAAATATTCTTATTTTCAATTGGTTCTATATTGGCTATCCCAAAAACTATGGGCCTTAGGTGGGTTGCCATACGTGTCCACAGTGTTCATCACATTAACAGTAGACTAGATTTGTAAAGTCTGTAGCCACAGCTGTTCTGGGGCAGAATGATAAAGATGTGGCACTAATTACACAACTGAGAAGTGGAGTGTCTTGCCCATGGACACAACAACTGAATGAGCTGGAAGGGAATCAAACCATCAGCTTTCTTGTTAGAGCCTTATAGTTGTCTAGAAAATGAATGTCAAGGCAATGTGGATGAAGTGTCTTGCCCAAAAATGCAACAGCAGGGGGCAAGAATTGAACCCACAACTTTTTTGTAGCCTTATTTCATACCTAACTTTACAGACAAACTTTTGCTTTTGTTAACATAAGCTTTTCAAAATATTTCTTGCAATTTTCTGTCATGGTCTATGTTTATGGAACTTTTACTTCTTTATTATACTGAACATCCAGCCATTTGTTAACCTAAAATGCCAAACCAAGTCTTGTATACCTCACACTCTTTGCATGGTGGCCTGTCCCGATTTTTGCCTTCCATAATACATTTGAAAAGGAAAAAGGGGGTGGGCGTTTTATTGTTGATTGCATTGTTTTCCTGCTACATGACGCCCTAAGCTAGATCCATTCCGCCTTTGTGTTTTTGTGGACGTTTTTTTTTTCTTTTCTTTTTTTTTTTGCAGATGCTTTGAGATACTCGCAATCCTTGGGTTAACGTCAAATTAAAGATTTTGGCTGCTGTGGTGACATGATGAATACCGCTGTCAATGGCTTCGAAGGAAATAATGACAGGGATCCAAATGTCCTAGTTTAACTTTCCCAACTAACCACATCGGCTTTTTAAACGGACATAAATTAAGGCAAGGGACAAAACAAAATGACTGCACGCCACATATTAAAACAGATATGAGGTGGGAAGAAGAAGTGTCCTCCTCCCTAGGCGCCATGTTTGTTTTTTGGGTAATCAAATTTAGGGTTGCGAAGGGTGTGAGGCAACTGGGTGTACCAATGGGATTTATGGTATGGAATAAGAACTTGGAATAAATAAATAAATACAATTAAATAAAAAATAAAATAGGAAATTAAAATAAAATAAAAATACCACTGAAGCCACAGCTGCCCTGGGGCATACTGCCATAGCTGAGGCAATGATAATACACCTACAGGCTCTCCAACCACAATCACACATTCATACGTAAGCAAGCTGAGAAGAATGTCTTGCCAATGGACACAACAGTAGTATGAACCAGTTGGGAATCAAACTACCATCCCCCTTGTTTATTGCCCACTACTCCTTTAGTTAATACATGTGAGTATGTCAGTGTGGTTCTTGAAGGGGGTGAAATGTATTGCACAAGGACACATCAGCAGCATGAACCAGGTAGGAATCCAACTACCACCTCCCTGTTTAGTATCTTATTCTCCAATTGTGAATACATTGAATTGAATCATTGTCTGTCAGTCTGTGTCCATTGTGAATCCTGCCTTAGGCCCATAGTTGCTTGCATTGTTTCACAGGCTACCCCATTCATTCTCGTCTATAAAAACTACAATTTTCAATGAATTACTATTTAATTTGTAAAATACCTATGTGACTTTTTTAGACTATTAGACTTTTTTTTGTCAATTCATTTATTTTTTACTTATTTATTTCTTTACATTTTTTCCACATTATTTAATTTCTTTAGATTTGTCCACATAGTTGTGCTGTGTTGCAAACCATTGGCTTGCTCTGGCCCTGTGTTGACTTTGGAAAGCGTTTGTTATCTGTGGCTGGGAGAGGCGAGAGGAGCTTCCAGTAGGAGGTAGGCTAATACCACTTTACCTCTGTGAGCTGTGGCCACTGGCACATACACAGACATGAGGCGGACTGCTGGAGAGGTGGCACGGTGGTCAGCTCCGTGCCAAGAGAACGAAAACAAAACATCAGGACAAAAGAGATCTGATTTCTTAATGGTCAGCCACAAGTATGTCCTATTCTTAGTTATGAGAAGACTATTGGATCAAACAGTACAAAGTCATGTTATGGTAGCAGTAAATCACTTGGGGCCTGAGGCGGTAAGGTACACAGCCTCTTGAAGCGGTCAGTTCTCAGGAGGCATCCAGAACACCTCCACAGAACTGTAATTCTCACTATTTTCACAGCACACCGGAGATGTTTGGCCAGAAAACATTCCTATTTTTACGGCCGGTCACCGCGGCCGACAGGCTTTCAAGTCCTGCCCCGGTGAGTTCAGGCTCATTTGTCTTGTAACAGTCGCACAATGTAAACAGGATTTCTGAGAAGTACAACGTTAGAGCTGTGGCATCAACTGTACATCACAATATACTGGTGTGTCAACCACTATGAAAATCATGAGTCATTCTGGTGTTTGTTTCTATTACTTATTACTTAAAGGTGTAGTCTGTAACTTTGCTAAAATAAAAAAAAGTTTTGAAATGTAAAGCAACACTATGTAACTTTTTATGTAGGGCTCCACAATATTGGTAAAACATGCGATACCTACATATTCTAGTAGATTTTCTTCAAGGTCAAAACTGACTATATCATGATATAAATTAGAAGTAAATCAGGACTAAATTTAGAACTAGAACCATAACCCAACAAGGTCGGTCAAAACCAGGGCTAAATTGGATCTAAACCATTTCTCTACCAGTGCTAAACTACAAAAAGCTGGATAAAAACCAGGTCTAAAATTGGGTCTAAACCAGGACTCAATAAAGAATTTAAGCAGGTTTAAACCAGACAAAAAACCTCGGTAGTGGTTACAAATGTGGAAAAGTTACCTAGTGCTGCTTTAAGAAATGTTTTATCTGACCTTGCTCTATGATGTAAAGTAGGTAATCTGTCATAATTGTTATTTAAGTGCTTCACCTGGCCTCTACAACAACATCAATTTACAGTTGGTGGGGTACTACTTGACCAAATTTGCTAACAATTCAAATACTCAATGCAAATTAAATTAACTAACTGCTATTTGATTGCATATTTGTGTTTCTTTTTAATTTTCAAAGTTAGACTAGAATCCACTGTCAGTACTCAGTAGGTGTGTAAACTATATGCCTAAAATGAAACACGTTCACTCCCTCAAATAATACAGCCAACCTGACGACTTTCAACCCATTTTTGTATCAAGTCTGTGGTGAAGTTTTATCAGAGTGGAGAGTGCAGGTGATTTATGTGGACTGTCTGTCAGTGATAATAATGATGTCATGCTCTCTTAGTTCTGTGAGACGCAGGAATGCCAAGGACAGAGCCAGACACCACTCCCATTGTGCCCCGAAATGAAAATTCTCTCAAAAGATTTAACTATTCTTTGTTCATTTTATGTGTTCAAATAGTCATGTTTGTCAGCTGTTTTAAAAGATGCAACGGAAATATGTGGTAAGCTAGCTAGCCACTGTTGCCCTGGGGCAGACTGACAGACATTTGACCACCACCAACAAACCAATCACAGCAATATATACATACAATGGCTGGGTGAATTGTCTTGCCCAAGGATACAATGGCAGTATGCACAGGTTGAAGTGGAAATTGAACTGCAACCACTTTCAAAACCTGACCAACCAGGTTACAGTCATCTCTCTAATAGTTACTTTCATAGTGTATGTCAAATTTTAAATTCACTAAACATACAGATGGATTCAAAAACAAGCAGGATGGCATGTCTTGCACAAATACACATGCATGTATGGGAATCTAACTGCCAACCACTTTTCAGTTCTAACACACCAGTTGATAATCATTACTTGAACTGTTAGGTTTTACTTGACATATCAATTGCACTTAACACAATACATAGGCAAATAGGAGTAGTGTCTTGCTCAAGGACACAAACACAGAATGAATAAGTTTGAGCTGGAATCGAACTACCAACCAACACAAATCATCACTCTATTACCTGAACAACTACCCAACTTTATGTCTTTTTTTTTCAACTACCGACCACCCCTTTAAACGACACACCATTCTGGAGACAATATATCCACCCTCCTTTTAACATCCCTTCACGGGACGTCCCGGACACTTTTGAGCCTGGGAGGAGATCACTTTAAGAACCAAAAGGGAGGGGTGCGAACTTATCTCAAGCCCGAGTTATGCGCTGAGGTATCATTCTAGACACTTAGGCACCGCGGAAGAAAAAAACATACACACAACGCAGAAAAAAGCGCCTGGGAAATTCACTGCGCTAAAGATTGGGAAAGATCTTGTAATGAACTTTATCATGGCAGACGGCATATTATCGGGGATTGCACCATCGGTTGAATTACAGACATGATGGCACCGCCGGTCTTTATCAAATAAACAATTACCACCGACAGCTTGTTTATGCTTTATCTTGATTTATTTATTTCTCGTGGCCCCCTTTCTCCTGCTTAAAGACCTAAGAAGTTATTTAAAAAAGGTGGTATTGATGATAATAAATTGACAATGTTATAATTTAGGATAGAAAAACTTAAGCAATACAATACAGTGTATGTATGCATATGATTTCAGACTATACCGGAAACTATGGGCCTGAGGTGGGGTATACTTTTCCTTTATCCCTTCCTCCCGCTTAAAGACCCAAGAAGCTATTTAAAAAAGGTGGCATTGATGATAATAAATGGGTAATGTTAAATGACTTTAGCATCAAAATACAGTGTATGTATGCATGTGATTTCAGCCTATCCTCACAACTATGGGCCTGAGGTAGATTACACATACCTTTTATCTTGATTTATTTACTTCTTGCAGCTTCCCTCACCCGCTTCAAGACCCAAGAAGTTATTTTAAAAAGGTGGCATAGATGATAATAAATTGACAATGTTATAATTTAGGATTGCAAGAACTTCACTATATAAAACTAAACCTGCCAACTATGGGCCTGAGGTGTGGTACACTTGTTTATCCTTTATCTTGATTTATTGACTTTTCGCAGCCCTCCTCTCTGGTCTAGACTTGGTTTAGACCTTGCTGAGTCCTGCACTTGAATTAGTATAGCTATAATTTAGTCTTGGTTTAGTCCTGATTTACTTGGTTGAGTATTGGTTTACACTGCCAAATTCCAAGTGTTTGCCAAGTTAGACCTTTTTTCAGGTCATAGACTCTACTTTGGCCCAATTTAGTTGCCTTGGCTGCCCTGGGGTGGATTGACAAAGATGTGGCATGTGCTTCCAACCATTACCAATTACACCAATCACAGCAATGACAAGAACCCTCTGTAACACAGGTAGGACACGCTTAAAACCCCAAGTCGATCTGTTATTTCAGAATGTTGATACACACTAAACTTTTTTTTTCCATTCCTAATAAATGTGCAATTTTCCAGTATTAAAATTTAAGCTCGGCGAAATATTCCGCTTTCTCCTCGCCCCGTGCACAGCTAGTTCATTAGGCGAAATGAATAGCATAAGCCTAGCCTCATTTAAATAGGCCTGTCTTACATGACTTCTCACTGCACTCTGTTCCTGTCACACGCTTCCCGAGAATCATCGACTCTTATTATACATGTAAATGGCTATCATAAAAATAAAAATTTCATTTAAGATTGTTAATGACTTCTTCGCAGCAGTCTGCCTCCCTTTTAATGATTATACCCTGCCCCTAATTAAAAGTATTTATCTTTCAAGCATCCGTGACTGCGAATGGAGGAGACGCCAGACAATAAGGTGCAAAAATATAAGGTTAGTGTGGCATTGTTTAGAATGGCACAATGGGTAGGAAAGGTAAAATTGGAAAAATCTCATAACTATGTTTAAAAAGTATAGTATTTGTAGCATTCTAAAAAGTCTACCTGGTGGTGTAAACATACTAAATGGCATTTCCTATGGAGAAATTAGCATCATTTTGGTTTTATTAAACAAGTACTTACACAAAAGATGACCAAAAATGCAAGTGTAGCCTATGCTAAATGCTACATCAAATAAAATGGCTAACATAGCTACCTTTGCTAATGTTTTCAGTTGCCAAAACCAGCTTAGTTTATTTATATTTGCTATATTTGGCAGCTAAAATTAATTTATAACACTAAGAACTTAAATGGCCAAAATAGCCAGTGTAATCTAAATGCTACATCAAATAAACCGTTGATATCTTTGCTAATGTTTTCAGTTGCCAAAACCAGCTTATGCTGTTTACATTTGGCAGCTAATACTAATTTATAACACTAAATACGTATAAAAAAGATATCCAAAATTGCCAAGGTGTAACCCGCCTAAGGCCCATAGTTGATGGCTCTAGTCACGTGGGATTGGAAATAACAGTGCAGCTACAGTCAATGTCCCAATGGCCTACTTGCAATGATTGGTTTACTGACAGAAATTGGAAAACCTTAAGGTTTTTTAAAATCTTTTTCAACATATTACTACCATATTAATGTTTTTCATTACTAAAAAGTTGCCCAGACTTGTACATTTATTTTACTTTGTGCATCTTTTTTGTCAAGTAGTGGTTTCAAATGTTAAAAAATATAGCCTCAGCCTAGCAAACAGTTGTCTTCCTTCCATTTTGAAACAGTAAAACCTTCCTCTTCTTTATTGACTCAAGGTTCGACATGACGGTAAATAGATTGTGTTGTCAGGACTTTGTGAACCAAATGGCGCGCGGCGAAGATTTTTTTTTTTTTTTACCATAGCACGGTGGGTATGGTAGACCAGACTAAGGCCCTGTTTGCCCAGCGCTATCCCGGGTTTGTCTACGGCTGCTCGGGCACCAGATGGCCACGGGTTACGGCGAATGGAACGCGCCAAAAGGCAAGATGTGCACACAAGAACTAAAGCCAGGACTGGTGGACATTTTGTATGAGTGACAGTTTCACCTGAACTACGAGCAGCTGGTCAAGTATGCTCAAGTCGGCCAAGTATAGTAAATAAGATTTTTGTTTTTTTTTGTTTTTATTTTGTGATTTGTTTTAAACTACAACTTCTATGAGTTTTTGCATGGATATAGGAGTAAACTTGAAGGCAGTTCTGTATAAGTGGTATGCATTATTATTATTAAGGCAGAAAGTGTACTACCAATGTAAGTTCACTTTCTTCCTACCCCAATTCTAGTGACTATGGGCCTGAAGCGGGTTACACTCTATGTCAGTCAGATGTGGCCACAAAGATAATTTACCACCACCAATTTGTCAATAAAGAACCCCAAAAAACTATTTTTGCTATTTAGATTCCCCAGTTCACTTATGGGGATAATTTGGGGGAAAAAAGGAGAGAACCCACAGTAACATAAGCTGTACATGCAGTTTCTACATAGATATATTGCTAGGATGATAGATTATTAAATAAATGGGTCAGCATATCATATAGAAATGAACAACAAATGCCTTATTTTTCAAATGTGGGAATATTGGTTTTGGAACAAATTTTTCGATGTTCTTTTAGTCTTTGAAGGCAACAGATTGAAGATTTTCTTTTACAAACATTTATTGGACGCAAAATTAATCTTGTCGTTAATTTTTCAAGTGCCACGAGACTTAAAGCCAAGAAGTTTTCAGAAACACAAACTAAACCAGGATATGTACTTACGGTGGCAGGGACTCAAGTGGCAGAGTGAGTGATCTAAGAAACTTGAAAGTTGCTAGTTCAATTTCCTCTCCCACAAGTTTATATGCTGTTGGGTGCATTGGGAAGACTCTTTTCCTATGTTATCTATGCATTAAGGTGTTATTGTAGTTTTTGGTAGTGGTATGGTTGCCACAGGTAGTTCACCAAAGTGCCTCTGGGTAGATAGATGTGGCTACAATGATTGATTTACCATGACCAGTGACTAACATAGGATACATAGTTAATGCTAGTAAATGAGCTGGTATACGTAAATGTTGTCCAGTAAAGTCCGCCCTGGGGCAGCTATTGCAAGTTTACCACAAACAGTATGTGTGAAGTGGCTCAGGTGTCAGTTTGCCTCAGGGCAGTTGAGGCAAATATTATACTGCACTTAATACTTGGTAAGACATTTCCCCAGCATGAACGTGTTAGTGTGACTGATGTGTTGGTGGAAGTTTAGGAAGTTGTATGCATGGAATGGCTGCCACATCTTTATCAGTCCGCCCCTTGGCAGCTGTGGCAAAGTTTACCACCACCATTTTTGTTTTTAGATTTGATATGAATAACGTATTTCGGACTCACCAGTACCGTCCACGGAGGCGCTGAGCATGTCGTTGTCGGGCCAGATGTGCTCCACGCCGCTGTCTCTCATATCGTCGTCTTCCTCGTCTTTACCCAGAAGGCCGTGGGTCTCGGTTCTGGGCGACGCCTCCGGGTTGGTGAGACTTGAGGGGCTTCCCGTGCCGTTCAGCAGGGGGTCCTCCTCCGAAACCGGCAACTTATCGTCCTCCTCTGAGTCCGAACCCGTCTCCACCACGTTTTCATAGTTCAGTGCTGTAAGACAAAAATGACAAGAAGGCATAGTTTTTAGTTGTTTTTTTAAATGCAATTACTATTTGATTTCTCTATATCAGGAGTGGAGCCATTTATTGCCAAAAGTTTGAAAAGTGCAAGTATGAAGAGTTGCAATAAATATTACACAAAAATACATTAACGCAAAGAAAAATGTGGCTACAATTTCAGGTAGACACTGCAACTTTTACAGCACAAAAGGACACAACTTTTTCCTCTCTTGATTCCTACTTTAAAATAAACTTCTACATAGCTTTCTTGATTTTGCTCAACCACAAGAAAGTGATTGCAAATGGCTCTATAATCATTGTGTGCTCATGTCTGGTCTATGATATGCACCAACAAAAAATAACTATATATTATAAACATTCATATATGACCCACTTTAGGGGTCCTGAGCCAGCAGTTGAAAATCAATGCTTTTACAATAATTTCTAAGCTTTGTGAAAATGACTTTTTTACTATATATTACTCAGGTCCATAACCAACTAAACATTAAGTATAGATTACAGATATAAGTACTCTCCAAGTCCTGTTTTAGGGGTCTTGACCCACCAGTTGAAAATCCCATACATTTGAACATGCCTCAAACATTTGATTAGCATTGTCTAAGAATTTTTTCAAACTCCCATAAAAGAAATGACAAAGTATCCCAGGCGACATCTTGTAAGCTCTCATATATTTAAAAAATCCACATATGAGCTAGCGGCCCAACCTTAAAATCTTTAAATGACAGGCAAATTCAAGACTTAAAATATGTCTATGCCGTTTTGGAAATCGCGGTTTATTCCCAGATTAAAAAGGTCACCCCACATCACTGCTTTTTTGCGTTAGGCGTGGGTTTTCTAAGTTTTTTTGCGGGTTACACCCCAATTACTGCCACCGCTAGCTAGCTGGAATCCAAGACAGCTGGAGAGAAATGCGGCCACAAATAGCCACTAATTTTCGGTGTGGCGCTCACATGCCGGGGATGCCTATGAGCTGCACCTTTCGGGAGAGGTGGGGGGTTCGAATCTGTGGCCGTAGCATAGCCGTCGCGATTGGGATACTCCACATAGCGCGGACAATATTACAAATGAGATAGGAGACGCTTCAGCTAGTTGTTTAGATTATTTGTTGCATGTTGCACGTAGTGTCTTCATTTTTGTCTAGCATTCAACTTCCTAGCCACTTTATAAGGTACACCTACTGTATATACTTATGCCCTTGTAACATCAAGATATGACCAAACTATGCACTCAGTGGCCACTTAATTAGGTATATCAACATAAATATTTAGGTGTAATCAAAAATGTATAAATAGTTTAACCTATCATGTAGAGTAGGTAATCTGTCATAATTATTATTTTACTTTAGTCCCTCCCCTGGCCTCTACAGAATACAGACAACCTACTTTACATCATAGAACAGGGCCAGATAGTCAATTTTAAGGATTTTTTTGTTGTTGTTGCAACTTTTTCTTATTTTAGGAAACTTACAAACTACACTTTCAATAGCTAATTAATATATTACACATACCAAGCAAGTAGAAAGTTAATTGGATCTGCTTAGTTATACAGAAAATCTGAAAATTTCCAATGAGAGGCAATTCTATGGTGCAAAAAAAAAATTACAAATGACTGTTATGCATTCAAGCTATAGCCATTTTGTTTATTCATTGCATGTAGCGTCTTCATGTTTGTCTGGCTAGTGGACCGCGAACACAAATATCTTTTCTGAACATATGTAAAAAAGACATGACAGAAACCTAATGTTTGCAAAACACTGTCACACCCTTGTAACATGTGGCACTGCTTACCACCAAACTTTACACTCCCTGGCCACTTTATTAGGTACACCCATACTAATGTGTTTCAGCTGATTGGCATAGCAGCAGCATTTAGGGATGGGACAATTTACAATAATAGAGTTTATTGCTGTACATACTAGAGGGTTAACCATTCAGATTATTTATTGCACGTAGCGTCTTCACATATGCCTTGTCAGTGAACTGTGAACACAAATGTCTTTCGCAAACGTATAGAGGCAATACAGCAACAAGCTATTACCAAGGGTTCCATTGACTGGCCACTTTATTAGGTGTACCCCAATAGCTGTCTGATAAGCAAATAGGTGATTCAAATGGCAACAACTCAATTTAGGCTAAGAAATATATCTAAAAAATATTTCATGGAAAGAGTGGCCTTCTGAGGGGAGGAAACAGTAAAAACATAACTAAATCACACTCTTGCAAAATGTGATAAAAAGCTGTCACCAACTTTTAGACTTTATGGCCAATTTATCAGGTACACCTACACACTTAAGTTAGACAACACAGGCTGTAGTTCAAATCAAGTAGTAGCAGGTAGGTAAAAATGTTTGCAAAAAATGCTTAAAATTGACTATCTGACCCAGTACTATGATCTAAAGTGGGTTGTTTGTAGTCTGTAGCGGCAAAGGGATGGACCAAAGTAAAACTTGACTACTATTGGTCAAAGTGGTAGTAGGTTGTAGAGGCCAGGGGAGGGACTAAAGTAAAAATAATAATTATGACAGATTACCTACTTTACATCAAAGTTTGATAAACCATTTTGTTAATTTGAGAAAACTTGCGCACTACACCTTTATATACAATCAAACTACTAGGTGTACAG
>JAVQKG010378825.1:0-22816 GCA_036025885.1 Hypseleotris bucephala | reverse complement strand
TTATGTAAACATATTGTGTTTTGTGGTTTCAAGACACTTAACTCTGAAATAAAAGCAAAGAGGGAGACAGTAGACAGCGTTATGAGGGAAAATGTAGCTTGTGTCACCTCTATCAAGGTAAAAAGCCAAATGCTTTTACATGGTTAGAACATAATTTTATTCTGACATTATTCCAATGTTGTGCTTGTTTTTAGGATTATGAAACAGACCTCACTGCCTATAGCTCGGGGTTAGAGACTTTACTTAATATTCCCGTCAAGAGAACAATGTTGAAGTCACCATCAATGGATCTAAGTCAGGAGGTAACATACGTACAGTATATGTGGATGAACATCTGCTTAAGGCAGAATCTGTTAGCTTATATTTAAATTGTGCAATTTGTTTTTTAGGCCACGCAAATACAGACTCGATACATGGAGCTACTTACAATGTCTGGGGACTACTATAAGTTCCTGGGAGAGCTGCTGAAAAACATGGAGGAGCTTAAGGTACTTTTGTGTGTACTTCTTGTATGTACTGTATATATTATGGGTCAATGCTTCAGGCTGTAAAATTATGAAAACCATTTTCCTGTCCTCCTTTTAGATCCGAAACACAAGGATTGATTTGTTGGAGGAAGAACTACGTTTGTTTCGTGAAGAAATAAAAGACCATAGCTCTAAGAACAAATCGCTGGAAGATGCTGTGAGTCGTTACCAGCTAGAGCTGTCCCAGTCCAAAAACCAGCTACTGTCAATGGAAGAGGTTAAGCAAAATACAGCTCTACAGTGTAGTGCCACTAAAGAGACCCTGGATAGCACTCAGAGCCAGCTTGCTGACCTCAATGAGCAACTGTCCCGTGTCAACTATCTGCTAGAAGAGGAAAAGAGGAAGAGAAGACTAGCTGAGGAGCGTTACACCCAGCAGCATGACGAATATGATATTGTCCTGAAAAAGAGAGAAAAAGAGCTAGAGACAATAAGCTGGTCCAAAATGGAAGTGGAAAATAGTGTAGCAAACAAAGATCGTGAGATTGACAAGCTGAGGCGACAGCTCGACGAGGATTCAAGGACAATCAGGGAGCTTCAAAGAGAAATGTCAAAGGTAAGAAGCCAATGCAGTACTGAAATCAGTAATATAAAAGTGTGTTATGAATCCCAAATTAAAATGAGCCGTACAGAAATCCAAAAGGTTGAGGCCCAGAGAGAGGAGGACACCGCAGAGCTGCAGGCACAATGTGACCGTATAGACACAGAAAGGAGAAATTTGGATGAAGAACTAAGAAGGGTTAGGATGGCTAAAGAGCAAGTTGAGGATCATTGTAAAAAGGCTGAAGAGGAAGTAAACAGTCAGCAGATGATTATAACAGAAGAAGGACAAAAGCGAATAGGGCTGGAGAGCCAGATTCAGATGTTGATGAAGCAAAGGCAGGAAGAAAGCAGCCACTACAGAGAAGAGCTTGAAGAGGTCATGAAAAGGCTACAAGAGAAGAGTGACAAGCTGACCTACACCACTCACAGTCTAGAAGAGGAAACACGCAGAAGGATTACTATTGAGGAAGGACAAGAAGTGTTAGAGCAAACCGTTTCACAATTGCAACAAAAGCTGACTAATTTAGCAGTGGTCACAACTAAGCTGAGGGACTGTGAGGATGAACTTGAGAAGATGCGGTTTGAGATGGAGAGGGAGTGTAAGGAGAGAGCAAGGTTAGAACAAAATTTAAATAGACTGCAAGGACGCATCAAGGACCTTCAAGGTGTACGTGATGCTCTAGAGAGCCAAGTAGAAACCCTTAGAAAAAGCAATCAAGAGGAAGTGGCCAGAAGAAGACAGTTAGAAGCAGAGATAGAAAAAGCCTCTGTGGAGATGATGGACTACACTTGCACAATTACAGAGCTCCAGGAAAGGCAAGAGCAAGCCAGCAACATGGAACAAAGAAGTGAGGAAGAATGCCATAAATTGCAAGAAAAACTGGAAAATTGTTTGAGACAAACCAAGACCACTCTAGATGAAGTGACACACCTGGATGGTGAGCTGAAAGCTACCCAAAAACAGCTTCTCCAGGAACAGAATAAAGTTAAAGAAGCAAAGCTACAAAATGAAGTTCTTAACAAAACCATTGAGGAGAAAAGTAAGGCCTTAAATGACAACCATGCTGAGCTTCAGAAACTCAAGGAGATGGCAGAGTGTCAGACAAAAGAAAGATTGAGGATTGAGGAGGAGCTACTGGTTGTGCAGCATGAAAAAGAAGAGCTGAAAAGGGCCAAAGAGGGAAATCATAATGAACTCTCCTCTCAGTTAAGTGCCTTGCAGCTTCAGCTACAGGAAAGTGAGTGCAGCAATATAGACTACAGCCACCTGATGTCTGAGCTTTCATCTGAGAGGGAGAAGCTGAAGGTGGAGACCGAGAAAATACAAAAGGAGGCCATTGAGGTATTCTTAGGCCTCCTATCCCTGGAGTGGACAACTGTCGTCTTTCCATATCAGTGTCTAGGACAATCAAGTAGCTGCATGCTGTAACGTCTGTAGATTACATGTGACTTTGACACATACATAAATCAGTATGTGTTTGAAGTTCCTTGCATGTCGGCAACGTGCATGTAACCTGCACCTCTCTTCCTCCCAAATCTTCCTGGCATGCTGTTTTCATTTTTTCAACAGAAATCACAGACATTTGTTGTGGTCTTTGCTGATTTAAGTTTCTCCAAACTATAGAGTAATGTTGCAGTTAATATAATATTAATAATATTAATAATGTTACATAATTTCTCAGGTGAAATAATTATTCAAAACTTTCTGATTGCACTAATTTTGTACAACAATCATAAAAATGTTAGTAATGTGTTTTTTGTGCATTACATGCCTCACAGTGATGTAAGCGTTCTTGCATTTTTTTTGTAGTGACTGTAAAGTTCTATTTTAGAATATACAGCACACACTTGCTTAAAGTATAAAAATATAAAAAATATAATATAAAATAATATAAATAATAATATAAAAATAAGAACTAAAGTAGCCGTTGTCCATGCCTAATTCTGTCTTTTGGTACTCAGAAAAGCAAGTGTCTGGTTTATATTTTGTTGTGTTTGTGTAGAGTTTATTAGTACAAATAGAATTTCTTGCTTATTTTTTGAGTGTGTAATGTATAGAATGATGCGTTTAGTTTGAATAATTAATTTTTTAATCAACATTGTTGTTTATATTACAAAGCTGACTAAACCATTCTTTTTTCTTTTATTAACATTTTCAACAGATGGCAGAAAAGGAGAGAGAACGTTTCCTGAAACTAGAAGAAGAGCTCACTCTTGTCAAACTAACTCTTGAAACAGAACTTCGAAATAAGCAACACCTACAAGAAGAAAATGAGAAAGTGAAGCGGGACTTTACTTACTGGAAGGACCAAAATGACAGTCAACCAATTAGTCCAGTTAGAAGTAAGGTATCATCACTTCAGACAAAAGTAAAAGAGGTAACTGTTATTACACAAACCAAGGCATCTGACCTTAAGCAGTACAGAGAATCTCCAACCCCCATGTTGATTTTTGATGGTGTTCGTAAGCCAGTAACTGCTGAAGACTTAGTTGATTGCAGTGTTTTGGAGAAAACAACATTTAATGAACTTGTTAAAGGTCAAAAGACAATCCCTGAAGTGTCTGCTGACAAAAAGATTAACCTAAAAGGCACAGGTCCAATAGCTGGTGTGGTGATTGAACGTCCAAAAGCTCCTGGCTCTATAAGAGGAACATCAAAAAAGATGACGTTTGCTGAAGCAAAAAAGAAGAATATTTTGCCACCAGATTGTGTAGATTTGCTTCTAGATGCTCAGGCAGCTACAGGCCACATTATTGACCCCAAAACAAATCGGAAGTTGACAGTTGACGAGGCTTGTAACCAAGGGGTAGTTGATGGAGAAGACCAAGAAAGACTTCTAGCTGCTGAGGCAGCTGCCGTTGGATATGGTGGTCCTGGAACAAGCAAACCACTGTCAGCATTTGAAGCGATGAAAAAAGGTCAAATTGACAGGACCACAACTCTGCGTCTATTACAAGCTCAAGAAGCAGTTGGAGGAATTTTAGATCCAACCCTCAGTGTGTTTCTTCCAGAAGACACTGCCATAGAGCGCGGTTTGATTGATGAAGATATATACCATGCTTTATATCAAAAACCTGAACTCTACCTGGACCCTGAAAGTGAAGAAGGAACAACTTATGTGTCATTGATAAGGAAATGCAAAGTGGAGCCACATACCGGCCTCCTTCTACTTCCTGTCCCTGAAAAAACTGACCCATCCAAACTAATTTTTGATGGTGTTCGCAAACCTGTCACATCCAAGCAGCTTCTTGAATGTAATGTCTTGGACAAACCAACTTTTAAAGATCTTGAAAAGGGCAATAAAACTGTCCCAGAAGTGGCAGCAGATAAAAGAATACCGCTCAAAGGGACTGGACCAATTGCAGGAATTGTAGCCGGAAAGAAAGGGAAAATGTCTTTGTCTGAAGCTAAGAAACAATCACTTTTACCACCAGAGTGTGCAGATTTGCTTTTGGAAGCCCAGGCGGCTACAGGCCACATCATTGACCCTAAACAAAATCAGAAACTTACAGTTGATGAGGCATGTAACAGAGAAGTTGTGGACATAACTGACCAAGAGGAATTACTGGCGGCAGAGGCAGCTGCTGTGGGCTACAAAGATCCATATTCAGCCAAACCTTTGTCAGTATATGAGGCCATGGAGAAAGGACTTGTTGACAACGAGACAGGACTTCGTCTGCTGCAGGCCCAGGAGTCTGTAGGAGGTATTTTAGATCCCAATATAAGTGTTTTCCTCCCTGAAGATACAGCTATAAAACGCAATATTCTGGATGAAAATACTTGCAACTCTTTAAAGCAGAGTCCAAAGTGTTACATTGACCCTGAAACTGAGGAGCCAATCACCTATAATGATTTAAAGAAAAAATGTAAAACAGAGCCTCACACAGGACTTTTACTTTTGCCAGTTACAGAGAAGCTAGATGCTTCCAAACTTATCTTTGATGGTGTCCGTAAGCCAGTCACAGCCCAGCAATTGCATGATTGTGAAGTCTTAGATAAGCCAACATTTAAAGATCTCCAGACTGAAAAAATATCAGTGCCAAATGTGTCCGCTGACAAAAAAGTTAATCTGAAGGGGACAGGACCTATTGCTGGTATCATAGCTGGAAATAAAGGGAAAATGTCTTTAAGTGAAGCCAAGAAACAAAACTTTTTGTCACAAGATTGTGCTGATTTCCTCTTAGAAGCCCAGGCAGCAACAGGACATATTATTGATCCAAAGAAAAATCAGAAGCTAACTGTGGATGAGGCATGTTTAAAAGAAGTTGTGGACAACAGTGATCGAGACCTCTTACTGGCAGCAGAAGCAGCTGCTGTTGGGTACAAAGATGCATATTCAGCCAAACCTCTTTCACTTTTTGAGGTAATGAAAAAAGGACTTGTTGACAACGAGACAGGACTTCGTCTGCTGCAGGCACAGGAGTCTGTTGGAGGTATTTTAGATCCAAATGTAAGTGTGTTCCTACCTGAAGACACAGCTATAAAACGCAACATTTTGGATGAAAAAACTCGCCATTCTTTAAAGCAGGGTCCTAAGAGTTACATTGACCCTGAGACCGAGGAGCCAATCAGCTATGGCGATTTAAAGAAAAGATGCAGTTCTGAACCACACACAGGCCTGCTATTATTACCAGTTGCAGAAAAATGTGATGCTTCCAAACTGATTTTTGATGGTGTCCGTAAGCCAGTCACAGCGCAGCAATTACATGATTGTAAAGTTCTAGACAAACCGACACTGAAAGATCTTCAAACATCAAAGAAATCTGTCCCAGAGGTGTCTGCAGACAAAAAAGTCAATCTCAAGGGGACTGGACCAATTGCTGGGATTATAGTTGGAAATAAAGGTAAAAGGTTGTTCTCTGAAGCCAAGAAAGAAATGCTTTTGCCAATAGAGTGTGCTGATTTCCTCCTAGAAGCACAGGCTGCAACAGGCCATATAATTGACCCAAAACACAATCAAAAACTCACTGTAGAAGAGGCATGTACCAAAGGCATTGTGGACAATCAAGATAGAGATAAATTAATGGCAGCAGAGGCAGCTGCTGTGGGTTATAAAGACCCATATTCAGCCAAACCTCTGTCGGTCAATGAGGCCATGAAGAAAGGGCTTATTGACAATGATACAGGACTTCGTCTTTTGCAAGCTCAAGAGTCTGTTGGAGGTATATTAGATCCCAATGTAAGTGTGTTCCTCCCTGAAAACACAGCTGTTGAGCGCAACCTTTTGGACAAAAACACTCGTAGTTTTTTAAAGCAGAGTCCAAAGTGTTACATTGACCCTGAAACAGAAGAGCCAATAGCCTACAATGATTTAAAGAAAAGATGTAAAATAGAGGCTCACACAGGCCTTCTTCTTTTGCCAGTTATGGAGAAGCTGCATGCTTCTAAACTTATTTTTGATGGTGTGCGTAAGCCTGTCACTGCACAGCAATTGCGTGATTGTGAGGTTCTAGATAAACCTACATTTAAAGATCTTCAAACAACAAAAAAGTGTGTACCAGAAGTATCAGAAGACAAAAAGATTATTCTCAAGGGTACTGGACCGATTGCTGGTATCATAGATGGAAGAGAGAAAAGGTGCTTCTCAGAAGCTAAAGAAGAAATGCTAATTCCAGAAGAGTGTGCTGATTTGCTATTGGAAGCCCAGGCTGCAACAGGCCACATCATTGACCCCAAAACCAACCAAAAGCTCACCGTTGATGAGGCATGTTCCAAAGGCGTAATCAATAACAATGACAAAGATAAATTACTGGCAGCAGAGGCAGCTGCTGTGGGCTACAAAGATCCATATTCAGCCAAACCTTTGTCAGTATACGAGGCCATGAAGAAAGGACTTGTTGACAATAAAACAGGACTTCGTTTATTGCAGGCTCAAGAATCTGTTGGAGGAATTTTAGATCCCAATGTAAGTGTGTTCCTTCCTGAAGAAACAGCTGTAAAACGCAAAATATTGGATGAAAAGACTCGCAGTTCTTTAAAACAGAGTCCAAAGTGTTATACAGACCCTGAAACTGAGGAAGCTGTCAGCTATAATGATTTAAAGAAAAGATGCAACACTGACCCAGACACAGGCCTGCTACTGTTGCCAGTCACTAAGAAAATTGATGCCTCCAAACTTATCTTTGATGGTGTCCGTAAGCCAGTCACAGCAAAGCAATTACATGACTGTGAAGTCCTTGACAAACCTACAGTGAAAGATCTTCAAACAACAAAGAAGTCTGTCCCAGAGGTGTCATCAGATAAAAAAGTTAACCTCAAGGGGACTGGACCTATTGCCGGGATAATTTCTAAAAATAAAGAGAAGGTGTCCTTGACAGAAGCCAAGAAACAAATGCTTTTGTCACCAGAGTGTGCTGACTTGCTCCTTGAAGCTCAGGCTGCAACAGGCCACATCATTGATCCAAAGAAAAATAAAAAACTCACTGTTGATGAGGCATGTACTCAAAACGTTGTGGACAGCAATGATCAAGATAAACTATTAACAGCAGAAGCAGCTGCTGTTGGCTACAAAGATCGATATTCAGCCAAACCCCTGTCAGTAAATGAGGCCATGAAGAAAGGACTTGTTGACAGTGAAACAGGTCTTCGTTTTCTGCAGGCTCAGGAGTCTGTTGGAGGTATTTTAGATCCCAATATAAGTGTGTTCCTTCCTGAAGACACAGCTATAAAACGCAACATTTTGGATGAAAATACTCGCTATTCTCTAAAGCAGAGTCCAAAATGTTACACTGACCCTGAAACTGAGGAACCAATTAGCTATAATGATTTAAAGAAAAGATGTCAAATAGAACCTCACACAGGCCTGCTGCTTTTGCCAGTGACTGAGAAGCTGGATCCTAACAAATTGCTTTTTGATGGTGTCCGTAAACCAGTCACTGCTCAACAGTTGCGTGATTATAAGGTCATAGATAAAACTACATTTAAAGATCTACAAACAGGAAAAAGGTCAGTCCCAGCCGTATCAGAAGAGAAAAAGGTTATTCTAAAGGGCACTGGACCAATTGCTGGCATTATAGCTGGAAAGAAAGGAAAAAAGTCTTTGTCTGAAGCTAAGAAAGAACTGCTTTTGCCACCAGAGTGTGCTGATTTGCTCTTGGAAGCCCAGGCAGCGACAGGACACATAATTAACACAAAAGTCAATCAAAAACTCACAGTTGATGAGGCATGTACCAAAGGCATTGTGGACAACAGTGATCGAGATAAATTACTGGCGGCAGAGGCAGCTGCTGTGGGCTACAAAGATCCATATTCAGCCAAACCTTTATCAGTATATGAGGCCATGGAGAAAGGACTTGTTGACAACGAGACAGGACTTCGTCTGCTGCAGGCCCAGGAGTCTGTAGGAGGTATTTTAGATCCCAGTGTAAGTGTGTTCCTCCCTGAAGATACAGCTATAAAACACAACTTACTGGATAAAAAGACTCTACGTTCTCTAAAGCAAAGTCCTAAGTGTTACATTGACCCTGAGACTGAGGACCTAATCAGCTATAACGATTTAAAGAGACAATGTAAGACTGAGCCTCAAACAGGCCTGCTACTTTTGCCAGTTACCGAGAAGCTGGATGCTTCCAAACTTACCTTTGACGGTGTTCGTAAACCAGTCACTGCACAGCAACTATGTGATTGTGAGGTTCTGGATAAACCAACATTAAAAGATCTTCAAACAACAAAAAAGTCTGTCCCAGAGGTTTCTGCAGACAAAAAAGTTAATCTCAAAGGGACTGGACCAATCGCTGGCATCATAGCTGGAAAGAAAGGAAAAAAGTGTTTGTCTGAAGCTAAGAAAGAAATGCTTATGTCACCAGAAAGTGTTGATTTGCTTTTGGAAGCCCAGGCTGCAACAGGCCATATCATTGACCCTAAAACCAACCAGAAGCTCACAGTTGATGAGGCATGTTCCAAAGGTTTAGTCGATAACAGTGACAAAGATAAATTACTGGCAGCAGAGGCAGCTGCTATTGGATACAAAGATCCATATTCTGACAAACCTCTGTCGGTATATGAGGCCATGAATAAAGGACTTGTTGATAACGAGACAGGACTTCGTCTGCTGCAGGCCCAGGAGTCTGTTGGGGGTATTTTAGATCCAAATATAAGTGTGTTCATCCCTGAGGAAACAGCTATGAAACGCAATATTCTTGATAAGAAGACACACCAATCTCTAAAACAGAATCCTAAATATTACATTGACCCTGAGAACGAGGAGCCAATTAGCTATAATGATTTAAAGAAACAATGCAATACAGAGCCTCACACAGGACTGTTGCTTTTGCCGGTTACAGAGAAGCTAGATGTTTCCAAACTTACCTTTGATGGTGTCCGTAAGCCAGTCACAGCAAAGCAATTGCATGATTGTGAAGTACTAGATAAACCTACATTTAAAGATCTTCAAAAAGCTATAAAGTCTGTCCCAGAAGTATCGGAAGACAAAAAGACTATTCTTAAGGGTACTGGACCAATTGCTGGTATCATAGATGGAAATAAAGAGAAAAGGTATTTTTCTGAAGCGAAGAAAGAACTGCTATTGCCAGAAGAGTGTGCTGATAGGCTTTTGGAAGCTCAGGCTGCAACAGGCCACATCATTGACCCCAAAACTAATCAGAAGCTCACAGTCGATGAGGCATGTTCCAAAGGTGTAGTTGATAACAATGACAAAGATAAATTACTGGCAGCAGAAGCAGCTACTGTTGGCTACAAAGATCCATATTCAGGCAAACCTCTGTCAGTAAATGAGGCCATGAAGAAAGGACTTGTTGACAATGAAACAGGACTTCGTCTGCTACAGGCTCAGGAGTCTGTTGGAGGTATTTTAGATCCCAATATAAGTGTGTTCCTCCCTGAAGACAAGGCTATAAAACGTAACATTCTGGATGAAAAGACTTGCTGTTCTCTAAAGCAGAGTCCAAAATGTTACATCGACCCAGAGACTGAGGAGCCAATCAGCTATCACGATTTAAAGAAAAGATGTAAGACTGACCCACGTACAGGACTGCTACTGTTGCCAGTCTCTGGGAAAATAGATGCCTCCAAACTTATCTTTGATGGTGTCCGTAAGCCAGTCACAGCAAAGCAATTACATGAGTGTGAAGTCATTGACAAACCTACAGTGAAAGATCTTCAAACAACAAAGAAGTCTGTCCCAGAGGTGTCATCAGATAAAAAAGTTAACCTCAAGGGGACTGGACCTATTGCTGGGATAATTTCTAAAAATAAAGAGAAGGTGTCCTTGACAGAAGCCAAAAAACAAAAGCTTCTGCCCCCAGAGTGTGCAGACTTGCTCCTTGAAGCTCAGGCTGCAACTGGCCACATCATTGATCTAAAGAAAAATAAAAAACTCACTGTTGATGAGGCATGTACCCAAAACGTTGTGGACAGCAATAATCGAGAGAGACTACTGACAGCAGAGGCAGCTGTTGTGGGCTACAAAGATCCATATTCAACCAAACCACTGTCTGTAAATCAGGCCATGAAGAAAGGACTTGTTGATAACGAGACAGGACTTCGTCTGCTGCAGGCCCAAGAGTCTGTTGGAGGTATTTTAGATCCCAATATAAGTGTGTTCCTCCCTGAAGACAAAGCTATAAAGCGCAACATTTTGGATGAAAAGACTCGCCAATCTTTAATGCAGTATCCTAAGTGTTACATTGATCCTGAAACGGAGGAACCAATAAGCTACAGTGATTTAAAGAAAAGATGTGAAACAGAGACTCAGACAGGCCTTCTACTTTTGCCCGTTACAGAGAAGTTGGATGATTCCAGACTTATCTTTGATGGTGTCCGTAAGCCGGTCACTGCACAGCAATTGCGTGACTGTGAGGTCATAGATGAACCTACATTTAAAGATCTCCGAACTGGGAAAAAAGCAGTCCCAGAAATATCAGAAGATAAAAAGGTTAATCTGAAGGGGTTTGGACCTATTGCTGGGATCATAACTGAAAATAAAGAAAAAGTGTCTTTGACAGAAGCCAAGAAACAAATGCTTTTGTCACCAGAGTGTGCTGACTTTCTTTTAGATGCCCAGGCTGCAACCGGACACATTATTGACCCCAAAAGCAACAAGAAACTTACAGTTGATGAGGCGTGTACCAAAGGCCTTGTGGAGAATCAAGAGAAAGATAAACTACTGGCAGCAGAGGCAGCAGCTGTGGGATACAAAGATCCATATTCAGCAAAACCTCTGTCGGTATATGAGGCCATGAAGAAAGGGCTTATTGAAAATGATACAGGACTTCGTTTATTGCAGGCTCAAGAGTCTGTAGGAGGAATTTTAGATCCAAATGTAAGTGTGTTCCTTCCTGAAGAAACAGCTATAAAACGCAAAATATTGGATGAAAAGACTCGCAGTTGTTTAAAACAGAGTCCCAAGTGTTACATTGACCCTGAAACTGAGAAAGCTGTAAGCTATAATGACTTGAAGAAAAAATGTAAGACTGAGCCTCACACAGGCCTGCTATTGTTGCCAGTTTCTCAGAAAACAGATGCCTCCAAACTCATATTTGATGGTGTTCGGAAGCCAGTCACAGCAAAGCAACTGCTTGAGTGTGAAGTCCTTGACAGACCAACATTAAAAGATCTTCAAACAAAAAAGAAGTCTATCCCAGAGGTGTCTGCTGAGAAAAGGGGCAATCTGAAGGGGACTGGACCTATTGCTGGGATCATAACTGAAAATAAAGAAAAAATGTCCTTGACAGAAGCCAAGAAACAAATGCTTTTGTCACCAGAGTGTGCTGATTTGCTTTTAGATGCTCAGGCTGCAACGGGTCACATCTTTGACCCTAAAAGTAACCAGAAACTCACAGTTGATGAGGCATGTACCAAAGGCATTGTTGATAAAAGTGAGCAAGATAAATTACTGGCAGCAGAGGCAGCCGCTGTTGGCTACAAAGATCCTTTTTCAGCCAAACCTCTTTCAGTAAATGAGGCCATGAAGAAAGGACTTGTTGACAATGAGACAGGACTTCGTCTGCTGCAGGCTCAAGCGTCTGTTGGAGGCATTTTAGATCCCAGTGTAAGTGTGTTCCTCCCTGAAGATACAGCTATAAAACGCAACATTTTGGATGAAAAGACATGTGATTTGCTTAAGCAGAGTCCAAAGTGTTACATTGACCCTGAAACAGAGGAGCCAATCACCTATAATGATTTAAAGAAACAATGTAAGACTGAGCCTCACTCGGGCCCGCTGCTTTTGCCTGTCACTGGTAAGGCAAATACTTCCAAACTGCTTTTTGATGGTGTTCGTAAGCCAGTCACTGCACAGAATCTACGTCAATGTGAAGTTCTAGATCAGCTCACATTGAAAGATCTTCAAACAGGAAAAACGTCTATCTCACAAGTGTCTGATGACAAACTGCTTAATCTGAAGGGCACTGGACCAATTGCTGGCATCATAGCTGGAAGTAAAGGGAAAATGTCTCTGTCTGAAGCTAAGAAAAAAACACTTTTGCCACCAGAGTGTGCTGATTTTCTTTTGGAAGCGCAAGCTGCAACCGGCCACATCTTGGACCCCAAAACCAACCAGAAACTCACAGTTGATGAGGCTTGTACCAAAGGCATTGTGGATGATAGTGACAGAAAGAAATTACTGTCAGCGGAAGCAGCTGCTGTGGGTTACAAAGATCCTCATTCATCCAAACCTCTTTCAGTTTACGAGGCCATGAAAAGAGGACTAGTTGACCATGAGACAGGACTTCGTCTCTTGCAGGCCCAAGTATCTGTTGGAGGGATTTTAGACCCCAGTCTCAGTGTGTTCCTTCCTGAAGACACAGCTATAAAACGCAACATTTTGGATGAAAAGACTCATCAATCTCTAAAGCAGAGTCCAAAATGTTACATTGACCCTGAAACGGAGGAACCAATCAGCTATAATGATTTAAAACAAAGATGTAAAACAGAGGCAAATAAAGGACTGCTGCTGTTGCCAGTCACTGAGAAGATGGATGAATCAAAATTGATTTTTGATGGTGTTTGTAAACCAGTGACTGCACAGCAGCTATACGATTGTGAAATCCTAGACAAGCCAACATTTAAAGACCTTCAAATAGGAAAAAAGTCTGTTCCACAGGTGGCTGTTGAGAAAAAAGTTAATTTAAAAGGAAGTGGACCAATTGCTGCTATTATAGTTGGAAATAAAGGGAAAAAGTCTTTGTCTGAAGCTAAAAAGGAAAAGCTTTTACCAACAGACTGTGCAGATTTGCTCCTGGAAGCCCAAGCTGCTACAGGATACATCCTTGATCCTAAGACTAACCAGAAACTCACAGTTGATGAGGCATGTACCAAAGGTATTGTGGATAAAAATGAACGAGATAAATTACTGGCAGCAGAAGCAGCTGCTGTTGGCTTCAAAGATCCCTATTCAGCCAAACCTCTGTCGGTAAATGAGGCCATGAAGAAAGGACTCATTGACAATGAGACTGGACTTCGTCTCCTTCAAGCCCAAGAGTCTGTCGGTGGAATTTTAGATCCCATTGTAAGTGTTTTCCTCCCTGAAGATACAGCTATAAAACGCAACATTTTAGATGAAAAGACGCGCCGTTCTCTAAAGCAGAGTCCAAAGAGTTACATTGACCCTGAAACTGAGGAACCAATCAGCTATGATGATTTAAAGAAAAGATGCAAGACTGACCCTCACACAGGCTTGCTTCTTTTACCTGTCACTGAGAAGCTGGATCCTTCCAAACTTGTCTTTAATGGTGTCCGTAAGCCAGTCACTGCACAGCAATTGCGTGATTATGGAGTTCTAGATAAAACTACATTTAACAATCTTCAAACTGGTAAAAAGTCTGTACCACAAGTTTCTGCTGATAAAAATGTTTATTTGAAGGGCAGCGGACCAATTGTTGGTATTATAGCTGGAAATAAAGGGAAAAAGTCTTTTTCAGAAGCTAAAAAAGGTTTGTTATTGCCACAGGAGTGTGCCGATTTTCTTTTGGAAGCTCAAGCTGCAACAGGACACATCATTGACCCCAAAACTAATCAGAAATTCACTGTTGATGAGGCATATTCCAAAGGAGTTATAGACAAAAGTGATAAAGAAAAATTACTGGCAGCAGAAGCAGCTGTTGTGGGATACAAACATCCTTGTTCATCTAACCCTCTGTCAGTAAATGAGGCCATAAAGAAAGGACTTGTTGACAATGACACAGGACTTCGTCTCCTGCAGGCCCAAGAGTCTGTTGGAGGTATTTTAGATCCAAATGTAAGTGTGTTCCTTCCTGTAGATTCAGCTATAAAACACAACATTTTGGATGAAAAAACTCACCATTCTCTAAAGCAGAGTCCTAAATGTTACATTGACCCTGAAACAGAGGAACCAATCAGCTATGATGATTTAAAGAAAAGATGCAAAAAAGATCTGCACACAGGCCTGCTTCTTTTACCAGTCACTGAGAAGCTGGATCCTTCCAAACTTATTTTTGATGGTGTCCTTAAGCCAGTGACTGCACAGCAATTACATGATTGTGAAGTCTTAGATAAGCCAACATTTAACAATCTTCGAAGTGGAAAAAGGTCTGTCCCGCAGGTGTCCGCCGAAAAGAAAGGTAATCTGAAGGGCACTGGACCAATTGCCGGGATTATTGCTGGAAATAAAGGGAAAAAGTCTTTGTCTGAAGCTAAAAAAGAAAATCTTTTGCCAAAAGAGTGTGCTGATTTGCTTTTGGAAGCCCAGGCTGCAACAGGTTATATTTTTGATCCAAAAATCAATCAGAAACTCACAGTTGAAGAGGCGTGTACCAAAGGTATTGTGGACACCAGTGATAGAGAGAAATTACTCTCAGCCGAAGCAGCTGCTGTTGGCTACAAAGACCCTTCTTCATCCAAACTTCTGTCTGTAAATGAGGCCATGAAGAAAGGACTTATTGACAATAACACAGGACTTCGTCTCCTGCAGGCCCAAGAGTCTGTTGGAGGCATTTTAGATCCCAGTATAAGTGTGTTCCTCCCTGAAGAAACAGCCATAAAACGCAACATTTTGGATGAAAGTACTAAACATTCCCTTAAGCAGAGTCCAAAGTTTTATATTGACCCTGAAACAGAGGAACCAATCAGCTATATAGATTTAAAGAAAAGATGTAAAACAGAACCTCACACAGGCCTTCTCCTTTTGCCAGTGACTGAAAAAGTGGATGTCTCCAAACTAATCTTCGATGGTGTCCGTAAGTCGGTCACTGCATCACAATTGCGTGAATGTGAAATCCTCGACGCGCGTACTTTTAAAGATCTTCAATCAGGAAAAACATTTGTCCGACAGGTGTCTTCTGACAAAATTGGTAATCTGAAAGGCACTGGGCCAATTGCTGGTATTATAGCCGGAAATAAGGGGAAAAAGTCTTTGTCTGAAGCTAAGAAAGAAAAACTCTTATCAACAAACTGTGCTGATTTGCTTTTGGAAGCCCAAGTTGCAACTGGCTACATCCTTGACCCTAAAACAAACCAAAAACTCACAGTTGATGAGGCATGTACCAAAGGTGTTGTAGATAGAAGTGATCAGGATAAATTACTGGCAGCAGAAGCTGCTGTTGTGGGCTACAAAGATCCATATTCAGCTAAACCACTTTCAGTGTATGAGGCCATGAAGAAAGGACTTGTTGACAATGAGACAGGACTTCGTCTAATGCACGCCCAGGAGTCTGTTGGAGGTATTTTGGATCCTAATCTCAGTGTGTTCCTACATGCAGAAATGGCTATAAAACGCAACATTTTAGATGAAAAGACTCGCAATTCTCTAAAGCAGAGTCCAAAGTGTTACATTGACCCGGACAATGAGGAGCTAATAAGCTATAATGATCTGATGAAAAGATGTAAAAAAGAGCCATACACGGGCCTTCTACTTTTGCCAGTCACTGAAAAAATAGATCCTTCCAAACTTCTCTTTGATGGTGTGCGTAAGCCAGTTACAGCTGAGGAACTGCTTGAAACTGGCATTTTGGATAAGTCTGCTTTTAAAGACCTTCAAACAGGGAAGAAGTCCATCTATCAGGTGTCTTTAGACAAAAAAGATTATCTCAAAGGAACCGGGGCAATTGCTGGAATTGTAGTTGGAAATAAAGGAAAATTGTCTTTATGTGAAGCTAAGAAGCAAATGCTTCTGTCATCAGAATGTGCCGATTTGCTTCTAGAAGCCCAGGCTGCAACAGGTCACATTATTGATCCCAAAACCAACCAGAAACTTACTGTAGATCAGGCATGTGCCAAAAACATTGTACCAATCAATGATAAAAAAAGATTAATATCAGCAGAATGTGCTGTTGTGGGCTACAAAGATCCCTCAGCAGCCAAACCTTTGTCAGTATTTGAGGCCATGAAGAAAGGATTTGTTGACAATAAGACAGGACTTCGTCTTTTGCAGGCTCAACAATCTGTTGGTGGTTTTGTCAATCCTAATCTCAGTGTGTTCCTTCCGGAAGACTTAGCCATAAAACAGAACCTCTTGGATGTAAACACTCTTCATTCTCTAGCACAAAACTGTAAATGTTTTATTGATCCTGAAACAGAGAATAATGTCAGCTATAATGATTTAAAGAAAAGATGCAAGACAGAGCCTTACACAGGCCTGCTTCTTTTGCCAGTTACTGAGAGGCTGGATGCCTTCAAAATCATCTTTAATGGTGTGCGTAAGCCAATCACAGCACAACAATTACTTGATTGTGGTATAGTGGACATGTCTACTTTGAAAGATCTTCAAACAGGGAGGAAGTCTGTCCCCCAGGTGTCAGCAGACAAAAATGCTAATCTCAAAGGAACTGGGCCAATTGCTGGGATTGTATCTGGAAATAAAGGAAAAATGTCTTTGTCTGAAGCTAAGATGCAAATGCTCTTATCCACAGAATGCGCTGAAATGCTTCTTGAAGCTCAGGCTGCAACTGGTCACATTATTGACCTCAAAACCAACCAAAGGTTTACTGTAGATCAGGCATGTGCCAAAAATATTGTGGACACCAAGGACAGAAAACGATTAATGTCAGCAGAGGCAGCTGTTGTGGGCTACAAAGATCCTTCTTCAGCCAACATTCTGTCAGTATATGAGGCCATGAAGAAAGGGTTAATTGATGACAAAACAGGACTTCGTCTGCTGCAGGCTCAGCAATCTGTTGGAGGTATCTTTGATCCTAATCTCAGCGTGTTCCTGTCTACGGAGTCAGCCATAAAACAGAACCTTTTGGATGACAGCACTTGTTACTCCCTGAAACAGGACCCTGGATTTTACTTTGACCAGAAAATTGGAAAACTTGTAAGTTATGATGATTTAAAGAAAAAGTGCATGACAGACCCTCACACTGGCCTGCTGCTTTTGCCCATCACTGATGAGGTTGATGCTTCCAAAGTAACACAACAGTTACTTGAATGTAGGACCTTAGATATTACAACATTTGAACCAATAAAAGAGAAGAAAGACCCTTCCAAAATTATGTTTGATGGAATTTGGAAGCAAATCTCTGCACAACAGATGTTCGATTTCAACATTATTGACAAACCAACATTCAGCATGTTAATTAATGGTGAGAAAACAGTTGCACAGGTTTCTGATGAGAAAAGAGCTTATCTTAAAGGGTCTGGACCAATTGCTGGAGTTCAGCTTGCACGACAAGCTAAAATGTCTATTTCTGAAGCCAAGAAACATTCATTTCTAAATGCAGAGAGTGCTGATTTACTACTGGAAGCCCAAGCTGCCACTGGCCACATCATTGATCCAAGAAACAACCAAAAACTTACTGTTCTTGAGGCATTTGCACAAGGACTGTTGGACCCTAAGAATAGAGATAAATTACAGGCAGCAGAAGCAGCTGCATTTGGTTTCAAGGAATCTGGTTCTGAAAGGCCTATGTCATTATTCCAGGCCATTAAGAAGGGCCTCATTGATAAAAAGACTGGAATGCGTCTACTTCAGGCTCAGTTGTCTATTGGAGGGATTCTAGATCCCAGTCTTGGTATATTCCTCCCTACAGACACAGCAATTAAGTGCAATCTTTTGGATAATGACACATGGAATGCATTAAAGTTGAACCCTAAATGCTACATTGATCCAAAAACTGGAAATGACATCAGCTACGATTCTTTACAAAGTAAATGTACTACAGAAACAAACACAGGATTAAAATTGATACCAGTCTCTGAAAAGATTGAGCCATCTAAACTTATCTTTGATGGTGTTCGCAAGTCAATTTCAGCCCAACAGTTACTGGATTGTGGAGTCATTGATAAAGAAATATTTGATCAGCTAATTAAGGGAGAAAAAACTGTCTACGAAGTGTATGTTGATAAAATGCTTTTTTTCAAAGGGACAGGTTCAATTGCAGGTGTGGCAGCTGGACCTATGAAGAAAATGACTTTCACAGAGGCAAAGAAACAGAGAATTATGTCTCCTGAGGTTGTTAACCTTCTTTTAGAAGCCCAAGCAGCAACTGGTTTCATGATTGACCCAAAAACAAATGAAAAAATGACAGTAAAAGAAGCCTGTGCCAATGGTGTTGTGGATAAAGATGATGTATCAAGATTGTCTGCAGCTGAGGCTGCTGCTGTAGGATACAGAGATCCAACTACTTATGACATTTTATCAGCTGGACAAGCCTTTAAAATAGGACTAATAGATAAGGATACAACATTACGAGTGCTCCAGGCCCAGGAAGCTGCGGGAGGAATATTGGACCCAGTCCTAAGCATCTTTCTGCCTAGAAACCTTGCTTTGGCTCGTAAGTTAATAGATGAAGACTTAAACCAGGCTCTCAGTCAATGTCCCAAAATCTATTTGGACCCAGACACTCAACAGGCAACTAGCTATATCTCTATAAAGAAAAAATGTAAGGTTGATCCAAATACAGGTGTTTTGCTGCTACCTGAACTTAGGAAGCAGATAACTTTCAAAGGGCTTCGCCGCCAAGTGTCACTGGTTGAACTGGTTGATGCAAACTTGTTGAAACAGTCAGATATGGACCTATTCACAGAAGGCAAAATAACAAGTCAGGATATTGAAAATCGTTTGCATTCCTACTTAAGAGGGTCCACCTGCATAGCAGGAGTTTATAATGAGGCTTGTGATAAAGTTATGACTATTTATGAAGCAATGAAAGCTGGTCTACTGCGACCAGGAACTACGTTGGAATTGCTTGAAGCCCAGGCAGCATCAGGTTTTTTAATTGATCCTGTCAACAATGACTTCCTTTCAGTCAGTGATGCCTACAGTAAAAACCTCTTTGGGCCAGAGTTTAAGCAAAAGTTGCTGTCTGCAGAACGAGCAGTGACTGGTTACAAACTACCTGGCACAGACAAAATTATCTCCCTCTTTCAAGCTATAGATAAAGGTCTAGTAGAGAAAGGCCATGGTATTCGTTTACTTGAAGCTCAGATTGCCAGTGGTGGGATCATTGATCCTGAGCATAGCCATCGTATTGATGTAGGTGTAGCTTATGAAAGGGGCTATTTTGATGAGAAAATGAGCCAGATTCTGACTGATGACAGTGATGATACAAAAGGCTTCTTTGATCCAAACACACAAGAAAATTTAACCTACCTGGAACTTCAGAAACGCTGCATCAAAGACAAAACTACAGGCCTCCTTCTTTTACCTATCCTTGATAAGAAAAAGCGCGAGTCAACTCAGAAGAACTTAAGAAAAAGGAGAGTTGTAATTGTGGACCCAGAAACGAATAAAGAAATGACAGTACGTGAAGCATATGACAAAGGATATATAGACCATGAAACCTTTTTGGAGTTAGCCCAGCAAGAGTGTGAATGGGAAGAGATCACTGTGACTGCCCAGGATGGTTCTTCTCGGGTTGTGATTATTGATAGAAAATCAGGGAGACAATTTGACATTAGTGAACTTCTTGAACATGGAGTGATTGACAACTACACTCTGCAAAAGTATCGTTCTCAAACTATCAGCCTAACTGAATTTGCAGATATCATAAGTGAAAAAACTAAACACAGTTCATTTGTTTCTTCAAGACCCTCAGCAGTTTCAGATATATCTTCTATGACATCCACAATTACATCACAGACAGGGGCTGTATCACATCCATCTTCATTGACATCAGTGTTTTCATCATCAACCACTGACACTTCATTAGCTTCTCCATTTACTGAAACTGTCAGTGATACAACCAAAGATTCATTTCACAGTTCGGGATCATCAGCATTTTCCCAGATATCTTCTGTGACGTCTACATTTACATCAAAAACTAGTCAGATTTCAAGTACATCTCTGACCTCAAAGTTTTCATCGTCATCATCAGTTGCTCCACTATCACCAACATCTTCTCAATTTGCAGAGCTCACCAGTGATAAAAATATACAAAGTTCTGTCTTAAATATGCCTCCTGTGTCAACATTTACAATGCAAACTAGTGAAATGTCAAGTCCATCTTCACTTACATCATCATTTGCTCCATCATCAACAACATTTTCAACAGTCCTGTCAAGGCCATTGTCACCTACTCTTGCCAAGATGACAACAACAAGAACTACAGTGGTCACAGAACAAAGTGGTACTGTGGGTCAAGACTCTTCTGAAACCTGTAAGCATGAATCAACGGTAATGTCAAGTCCATCTTTACAGACATCATCAAAAACATCTGCAACATCATCTTTAGTTTCAAGATCATCGACTACTCCATTAGTAACATCATTTTCAACTGTCCTGTCAGGACCATTATCGCCTACTTGTGCTCAAATGACAACAACAAGAACTACCACTTTAACAGAGCGAGTGAGTGGTACAATGGACCAAGACCTGGCTGAAACCCAAAGGCAGAAATCGATTGAAATGTCAACTCCATCTTTACTGACTTCAAAGTTTTCATCAACATTGTCATCAGCTGCAACATCATCAAAAACTACTGAAATAGCAAATACCAGTGATAAAACGATAGATGCTTCATCATTAATTGCTCCATCATCTTCATCACAAACATTCTCAGCAGTGCTGTCAGGACCACTGTCACCTACTCGAATGACAAAAACTGTCACTGAGCAAAGCACTTTAATGAGAGGTAGTGCGGGCCAAGACTCTTTTGAAACCAGTAAGCAGAAATCAATTGAAATGTCAAGTCCATCTTTACAGACTTCAAAGTTTTCATCGACATTGTCATCAGTTGCTCCACCATTGTCTTCTGCTGCATTAGAATCATCAACTACAACATCATTAAAAACTACTGAAATAGCAAATGCCAGTAATAAAACATCAGTTGCATCATCGATTGCTCCATCAGCTTCATCAGTAACATCATTTTCTACAGTCCTGTCAGGACAAATGTCAAATACCCGGATGACAAAAACTGTCACAGAGAAAAACACTTCAATAAGTGGTAGTGTGGGCCAAGACTCTTTTGAAGCCATTAACCAGAAATCGATTGAAATGTCAAGCCCATCTTTGCTGACATTGTCATCATCAACTGCAACATCATCGACTTCTCCATCATCAGTAAGATCATTTTCATCGGTTGTGTCAGAACCCTTATCGTCTCAGCTCTCTCAAATGACGACAACAAGAACTACCACGGTCACAGAGCAAAGCACAACGAGTGGCGTTGTGGGCCAAGCGTTGCCTGATTCCCATAAGCACATATCCAGTGTTTCAGTCACTCTAGCAACTCCTATTGAAGTAGTTGGTGAACAGGAACCAGTGGGTGCCATCTTTGACACAGATACTGTAGAGAAAATATCCATAACTGAGGCTGTCAAACGTGGTCTCCTTGATTCCATCACTGGACAAAGAATTTTAGAGGCCCAGGCCTGTACTGGAGGAATTATTGACCCAGCAAATGGACGACGCTTTGGTATTCAAGAAGCATTCCGCATGGGCATTATAACACATGAAATGTCTAATAGACTGAAGCCTGCCCAAAAAGCATACGTTGGATTTGAAGAACTTAGAACTAAAAGGAAGATGTCTGCTGCTGAAGCCATGAAAGAAATGTGGCTACCTTATGAGGCAGGCCAGAGATTCCTGGAATACCAAGTTGTAACAGGAGGCCTATATGACCCTCAAATGGGCTGCAGAAGAACCATACAAGATGCATTGAACTTGGGCTGGGTGGACGCAAGAACAGCTCAAAAGCTCCAAGATACTAAAAACCATACAAAAAATCTAACATGCCCTAAGAGCAAACTAAAAATCTCTTACAAAGAAGCTCTTGATAATAGCATGGTGGAGGAAGACACGGGTGTAAGAATGATCCAGGCCTCAAAGGTCTCATCCAGAGGAATCAGCAGTCCATATAATGCTTCGTCTGCTCCAGGATCTCAATCAGGATCAAGAAGTGGCTCCACTCTGGGGTCCCGCAGAGGCAGTGTGGACCTGGGGTCATCCTCAATAACCAGCCGCTACAGTCACACAAGTTTCACCACCTTTTCATCTACGAGATGAAAAAGCTCTGCTGTGCTTTTAAATTTAATTGTAGTATAAAAAAAGAAGCACAACAAACAAATGTTTACTCATTTATGGTTTGATATGAGGTTGGGGATTTTTTGTTCTGTGCAAAAAAAAAACAAAAAAAAAAAACAATTTTAATTGAACTCAAGTGTTAATACCTATAAGGTAGAAATAGGCCTGTGTAATACACATTCAAATAACTAATAACTAATGCCATATTGCGTTTGCATATGTTTTTCAAGTTTATTTTTGAGACTTTTAAAAATCTGTCTACAATTTTATGCACAATTTAATGTTATTTTCTGAATGTCTTGAGAGGGTGTAGGTGTTTTTTTGCAGCTAAAGCTGCAATATAGCTCTCAAAAATGTCTCATCTTT
>JAVQKG010378751.1:0-12251 GCA_036025885.1 Hypseleotris bucephala | reverse complement strand
GAACGGCAAAAAAGCTGTCAGTGAAGCAGCTTATCAGCCAACACGCATGCGCGTAACTTTTCAGCAGCTGTAAAAAGGACTGAAAATATTAATTCAATTGAGTCTTTGATTTCAGTGCCGTTTTCCCGAAGAACTTTTGAGGAAAAGAAGAATATAATTTCAAGTGGACAGCCAACCCCTGAATTAGATATCACAAAAAGGACTAATAATTTTGTCCGTCACTTTCAATCCAACACGTACGAGAAACATAAATGGCTAGCTGGATGTCAATAGGTTAGCAAACTGTTCTGTTGGCCGTGTCTCCGTTTCAATCTTTACGCTGTAAATTCCAACACATTTTTCTTGGTAACACTGGGGCAACGTGTGATTGTGTCTATCAAAATCAAGTTGATATAGTAGTTAAAAACCATACTTTGCGTTTTTATTCATAAAAAACCCAACAAATTTCTGAGCGAAAATGCGATGCATAGAGTTAAGACCGTAACATGACCAGAGTAAAAAATCACTGCTCGCCACTGGGGTATACCATATCACCTTCAGTGTGAGATGAACTAATAATTAGTTAAGTGTTTTGACTGTGTGGTACAGTATGTGGTCCTAAAATAAAAAATAAAACTAAGTTCTGTAAAGTAAAGCCTATAACAACTATGGGTCTTAGGCAGGGTACACTCTGGGGAATGGCTAATAAGTGGCTGGGTTAACAGTGATAGCAAATTTTAGGGCATTTAGATTATTCCCTCTTTTCAAGGTAAAATTCTAGCACATTTTTTAAAACTTATTCTAGTTATTGTTTATTGTGTTAGTTGAAAAAGGATTATACTAAAGTTGTTCTTGTTGTTTTCTGTTGTTATATTTAATCTATTTGGATCTTGATAGTTACTAATGGTGCAGTTATATTAGCAAGTGTCTGAAATAGCATTTATTATGTTCAAGGCTGCTTTACTGTTGAGTGTGACATTGGCAGACATTAGTTTCTGAATTGTTGCAAACATCCTCTGTAATACCTTTAAACCAAACACTAAACCCATCATACCAAACCTCACCCCTCACAGAAGCAATAACAAGGCCCAGACTTGGAACAAAAGTGGAAATAGCTTGTGTCCCATAGCTCCTATATAGTCCCCGGTTGTATCCTTCTGAAAACACAGGTGATATCTTCAAAAACAGAACTGGATTCAAACAGGGTACCCACAGGACTTTGTCTGCTGCGGCGAAATGACAAATATTAATTTCCATCAAACACTTCGCCCTCTATCTTTCACTCTGTGGGTAGAAGTGTGGAGTGTTTCTCTTGGCCTTTCCGCTACTGGGGGACCCCTTGGGACACAACGGGCTGCTATTTGAAGCCCGGGACCTAGTTTCAAGCCACTACCATGGGCCCACAGCACAATTTATAAAAGAATTGATGGAGACAAAGCAGGTTGATAGAGAAGTAGTTTGATTCAAAAAAGGTCTGGGTAACAGTACGAATTGTGGCTAAATGTCACTCAAATCAGGTCATGGCATGGTCAAGAGTTCAAGCGGAATGGAGGAGAATGTGACAAGGTTGTGGCAACTATTGTATGCTTGGTAGAAAATGGTCACTTACAACAGTCCAAACTCAAAGGGACTGAATGTAAAAATGTCCACCTGGTTTTGTCTTGATTTAGATGTGGGTTAGTCCTAGGTGGTACTTATTTAAATATTTTCAAAGATGGTACTTGGTGTGAAAAGTTTGAGAACTACTGCTCTATAGAATGATTGGGTACAAATTCACTCCAAAAACCTTTCAAAATCACACAGAAAGCATTTCCAAGTAGAGTCAAAGCTGCAAATACATGTACTTGAGTTATGTTGTCCCTTCAATTGCTTTTGGTGAAACGTCTTGGAAATCTTAGGTTTAACAACGTAACAATATCCAGAATATTGCATAGTAAAATGTCTCTGTCCTCCTTTTTTGCATTTAAATAAAATAAAATCCAGACCATAGCACATTACTAACCCATAAAGGAAATTGCTTGTTGAAATAAACCTTGTAAAATGAGCTCAGGACTAACATTCAGAGGTCAGACTGCTGCGACACACATTTATATTGGGTTTTTACACTTTGGTACAAGACTGACTTTTTTAATATTGCCAATGACCCTGTCTGCAAGGGGGTGAGGTGTCCCTGTTCTGGTAATGTGTCTTCGACTGCCATTCTCCTACATGGACTCATATTAGTTTGGTACAAATCAGCTCCTTTCTCAGCCGAGTTTTTTTATTTTCAATTACACTTTAAATAGGTTTCTCTAAAAAAGCAACCGGCACACTTACTACATACATCTTTGGCCTTGGAAAATGAAGAATAGTCCAATGCTTATTAATGTGTAATTGAAGAAGTTGATGAACCAATGTGGATTTGGCAGACTCTAATCTCTTGTTGTTCCAGGAGAGTTCACAGACTGACCCAGAGCAGCGAGACGCCTGCAGTTATGACTGAGATAATAGCAACGGAGCAAAATATTAATTTGTAGGATTATAAGGTCAATCAGAATTCAGTGTAATTATATTTGCACCATCTGCTCATTCAAACAAACATTATACAAGCTCATACAAGTAACTTATACAAGTAACTTGTTAGTACAGTGGTGCATTGTTAAGCAATGTTGCCTCATGGCAAGAAGGAGTTGGAGTCCTGGGCCAGGCAGCAGGCTCTGTCGGTGTAGGGTCTGCATATTTCTCCACATTATTTGATGGGTTCCCTCCTGATACTCTGATATATCCCAATCAAACTAAAACACGCACAATAGGCTAATCCTCCTGTTAGGTACATCCTGACCAAGATCCTGGCTGAAGATTTGGAGATAGCCGTGCCTACCCACGGCTGCTGACAGTTTAGTTTCCTACAGGGATCAATAAAGTAACATAACTACCTTTTTACATGATACTGCCACTCTTGTGCCAATTACTAAAAACTATACCCTGCTTTTGTTCCTTCATTCTGAATTTGCAGCCTCTAAAACATTGCTTTCTCGGCATCCCTTGAGTTTGTGTTGTACTTTTCTATTATTTTGCACAGTATAATAACTCCACAGTACGGAAAGCTCAATCTTTAATGACACTGAGAGAAGCAGCGAGGCCAAGATCCAACGTCCAACATACATTATGCATCGCCGTGGGCTGTGTTTGTAGTGAATCTTTGACGAAGCTAATGCACTTGTGTCAATCTCTCCGCATTTCCTACACTCTCCTCCTCCTCCCATGATACAATGCAGTTTCCCAGTGTCATTCTCTGGTGCATCAAAACCAATATCGGCACTCTCCAAATTAATTAGCGGTTCTGGACTGGGTCTTGCCTGAAATAAGTCTCTAAGGGAGCAGATGTGATAGGGTGCCCTGTGTCCTGTACCTCCGTGTATAGAGGACTTGACAGTTATTTCCCTCATGGCTGGGGTCTAACACAGCCTCCCCCCAATCAGCATCACTGTAGATCTGCAGATGAAACAAGAGAGAGGGCAGAGCTAAGAAACAATCCACTCTTCATTGGCTTTGTGTCAAGGAGAATTAAGTTGCCTTCCATAACTAGGGCCGCAGCACATCAAGCACCTCTGGGTGATACACCACCCTTAGGGCACATGGAGCATGCAGAATACATGCATTTGATCTGTGTGGTCACAACAATATACAGGTGAAACTCGAATATCATGCAAAAGGTAATTTATTTCAATAATTCTGAACCAGACTGAGAGACCATTTAAAGGCTCAGGGACCCTGTGCAGGTGTTTTGGATTATTACAATATTCACATTTCTGAGATTTTGAATTTGGGGATTTTATAAGCTATGTAATAATCATCAAAATTATAACAAATAAAGGGTTGAAATATCTCGCTTTGCATGTAATGAGTCTATATCATACATTCGTTTCACAATTTAAGTTGGATTACTGAAATAAGTTAACTTTTGCACAATATTCGATTTTCACCTGTAATGCAATCAATTGGGTAAATATGACATTACTAATACACCTTAAGGAACACTCATCCAGTGGTTCTCAAACTTCTTTTTTTGTGTTTGGCTATTATCGCAACCCAAATTTTAAGATAGGTTCAGCACTGAAGTAATTTTTTGTTATGATTTTGGTGTATTTTGATGTTTTTATACTTTTTATTGTATTTTTTGCTTCTTATTTAATGACATTTTATTTGTTTTATGATGATGTTCCTTTTATTGTAAGTTTGGTGGTGCTTTTGAACATACCAAAAAAGGATATCAGTGAAACATTTTTGGTGCCCCAACAAAAATTTCAGGCGACCGACTTTTGGGTCCTGACCCTATCCTCCAATCCACCCTATAAACAGCTCCGTGCTTCAATAAACACAACTCAAAACTTTGCAACGGCGGAACAAGCTCTCAAAAGAGAAAGTATTTGGCCTCAACTAACACCAAACCAACACATTAAGCAGACAAATACTGTACATATAAACTGAGCAAACGGTAAAATAAAACACAAAACACTATTGGAGAGAAATTTGTCTCACACTAAACATTTTTGGTCTATTTTGAAATTTTGGCAATCTTATTCTGAAATGTCAGTGAGACAGTGACACTGGAGAGGTGGGATTGGGTGGAAATTCCCAAGCTGTCACAGAAAAGAACATGTAGTAAGTTTACAATGTTTACGGTGGAGTTTGGAGCCGTTTACAACAACTTTGGACAGTGGAAATAATATTCTTTCTCAGTCCAACCTGAAATATGTGCAATGGGCCAACCCTCCAACTAGAAACACCAGAGTAATAACCAACATCATGACTCAAGATTTGAAAAAAGATATCTACAGGGACATTTGTGTATCTTACCATACAACTGTTTTAAAAGAAACTGACAGTAACAACGTCTAACCACGTAAAGTGGTTGAAAAGCAGACTCATGTTGATTCCTTTTTAGAAGAGACTGGGCATGCTGTAGTTGGAATGAATATAGGGCTGAAAGATTAATTGAAATTGCAATTTTAATGGTCACAATTAGCAAATCGCAAAGGCTGCAATTTTTTAGTATAATATCTCTGCACAAAACAGAATATGTGGTCAAAAACCTGCTGCAAATCTAATCGTAATATCTGTCATAAAAATCACAATTAGAGATTTTTTTTTTAAATCGTTCAGCCCTAAATGAAAGTATTTGCCAATACAAACAATACACTAATACCCATTTTGTAGAGAATATAGTGTACTGGTTAAATCGCACTTACAGTATTGCAGCATACAGCACAAAGCCCTCCTTCTCAGTAACAGTGACTGGTGTCAAACCGGATTTGCACTGCCTGAACTGCCCACAGAGAGGGAATAGTAAAAATACTTATAGATTATTCCCTTCTCCTCATTTCACCTCTGCTCCAGCCTCTGACAGACTGACTGCTGACTGACAAGGTTTTGCTGAGTCCCAGTCTACTTGTAATTGTGTTTGTATCCTGACAGTTCTGATTAAGATATGACTAATGCTAATGTTTAATCACATTTACATATACACAATTACACTTACAGCCACTGCATGCATTATTCAGGCCTTTTATAATTTACCTATTAGCATATTCTCAGTATTACTTATGGACAGCTGTTAATGAACATTATTTGAGTGTCTTTTCACTTTAATTATAGGACCAGCCTGTTTGAGTGACTCCACTTTAGTTATTTAGCAGAATGGTGTAATAGCATTGTCAACTCACAAGAAAATCACATGGCGCTTCTGTGTGAAGTTTGCATGTTCTCCTTGCATCTAGATGGGTTTTCTTGGTTTCCATCATCACCTTAAAACAAGCAGCATATTCTCTTATGACCTGTCTTGAATCCATAAGGGTCATATAAGTATAACCACTTCTCATGACAAATTGCTCCAATAGCAATAGATGTACCAGTCAAATGCAAAGAAATAGCCTAACTGTATAGGCACAAAAAAGTATTCATTACCATTCATGCATTTATTAAATTTAATTACCATGGTTTTAGCAACTTTGAGCCTTAGGTGGTGTATCATAAAGACAGTTATTCATACAAACATACAAAACAGACAATCGGTGCATTTTAGATTTATCAATTTGTGTCAGTATAGGTGGGCTAGCAGAATAATTTGGGACTTTACTTGAAGGGAACCATACACATCTGGATATTTACTCAAAGCAGGTAAGAATACTGAGGAGTAGACCCAGGTTCCACTGAAGTAGTCTACATTTATTTCACATATATTTTAACAGTGTAATTTAATAAACATTTTATTTTAACTTTTAAAAAATTCATTAAAAGCGCTTGTACACACAAATTTGGTAAAATAGTTTGTTTTAGATCTTTTACTGTAATGCAAAACCCAGGGAAAACAGCCCACAATGTGGCAAAGGTGTATGATCCAGGCCTGTAGCCTGCAAGGCCAAACGGGGGTGAATTATTTGGATTATTATGACTGGACTGACATGGAATACGGAGACAAAGTGCAGGGCGTGTCACCTGGCGTTGGAGGACACACCGACCACCGAGGGGACCGGATGTACGAGTGTCAAAGGGCGAGCAAGTGGATGAGGGAAAGCTTTTATAGACCGCCCACTTCGCGCCACGGAGCAACAGGTAGGAACACATACCCACACAGAGCAATTCAGAAGGCTACATAAATAAGCTCATCCTGCTACAAATAGATCAAGTGTCTTTCATCATTTGTCATAAGAAAAGGTGTTGTAGCCTAAATTAAATACACTGTTAGCCTATATTACCATACAAATGTAATATCTACAAATAAATGAGGCAATAGTGTTTTTTGTGGACCTGCATAATACAGCAACAGATTATCTTGTAAAAAGCCTTGTCGACTTATGTATGACCAAAAAGATTCCTGATCAAGCTGGTCTCATTATTGGAAAAGATCGGAATAGACACTGACTCCCTGCTTCCAGCAATCATTATGTGCCTATGGTGGGGTACACCACGGCGCAGACAGTAGCTACAATGTGGCCTTTCATGACAATTAGGTTACTATATCGAATTATTGTTTGATAGATATAAACGAACAATAATGTTTTTTTCTTTGTGCAATATTCAATTTTAAATTTGTGTGTGTTTGCACAAGTGGCCTACTTTTTCATTTTACCAGCGCTCTACTATCAGTACAGACACTAAACAAATCGAATCTGCCTATCCAGCCCCCATGTTTAAGATAGAGTATAAAGTCTAAAATAAACATTATATTACTTTCTGGCTCATTATAGCTGGCTGATTACAGCTGATAACAGCTGCTAACTGCGCTATTGGTGATCAGATAGATTTGTAAAAAAAAACAGGTCTTTTATTCAGGCCTTTATGAGTGGTATGAAACGGTCCACTCAGAAATGTCAAATGTCGTGACAATTTCATATCGTGACAGGCCAGCCACTGGACACATGCTGTAGGCCTGACACTTTTTTTTTTACATTTTCTAAATGTACAGCTAGTCTGTCATATGATATTCAAGTTAAAGGATTAAATTAATGGAAGGCATGTGAACCTATAGTTAGCACATGAGATAGCATTGCAGTTTTATTAAAAGAAAAAGAAAAATGGAAATAATACTGTTGAACCCCATCCAAAGCCCATATATGCTTAAGAGGCACATGCAAAAAACTTATAAGTAGAAAAGACGTTAACTAAAATAGTGGCATCCAGCATTCAAGACTTCTAATGTACTGCCTCCCTAGTTTGTTTCTTATTGCACTTATGCTGGACATCTCCCAACACACTCACTCACTTACTCCCAGGACAGACCTTGGTGCGGCCCCCAGTCCATTTCCTCCACTCCCTGATTTGCAACAGTCATTTTGAGGTGAGCAAATGCTTTAGTGAGAGGCACTTAGACGGCGAGCCAAACTGTAAAACATTCTCTTCCATTTACAGTAGCACAGCTGCTTAGAAAAAAGAAAAAAAAAACTTTTAAATATGATTTTTAATAAACAATAAAAGGAGCCCCTTGCCTTCCACTTAAGCCGTTAACCGCACTGCTCCTGTGGCAGCACCGGGAGGGCCATTCCTCACCGTAATCCTTGTGTCGCCGCGGCAAGGATTTCCAATACTCCATAAATTCAGGGTCTTATCTGCAGACAGTGACTAGCAAATGGTAAGCAACGCTATCAATCACCACAGCCTCCCCGCCGCGTGATTCATAGTAATGTGTTTCCATTTAAAAGTTCCCCAGGGGCCAAGCACAGGAGGAGGAGAGCACTGGCGCAACAGCATCAAATTCCCCCCACATCAATCGATACGTGGTATAGCTCCAACAGGCCCAGCTCGCTCAGCACTGCCAAAATAAATGTGTTAAGGAAAAGACGAATGCATTAAACAGGGAAATGTGTGACAAGAGAGATGGGAAGAATGCAGAATTTTTCTAACATAGCGGCACAAATTGTACCTCACATCAAAAGAAGGCAAATACAGATGTAGTGTGGAAGAAAAAAGATCCAAAAATAGTGAGATGGGAGATCCAGTGGTATGTGTACCTTCTTTGGGGCTGCACATGCTAATTTATTGCGTAGTATGTAGTGGCCTATTGGATGGCGTAGGAGTTAAATAAGTTATTACACCCCAACAATGATGATACAGGACTGCTAGGTGCACGAATGCCATTCAAACTTGTCTATGTCTAGTGCATGGCTTAATAGTATGTAAATAGTGTATTTACTTACTAACTCTTAACTGTTAGACATGCACTCTAAGGGCCCTCATTTGAACAAACATTCAGGTGTCCTGTTGATTTGATAGCTCCCCATTATCATTAATACCTGACTGCAACCTAAAATGTCTCGATTTTGTCCCAATGTAATTTGTATTGCATACAACATCAACACTGTAAAGTCATATGCCAAATTTGTGAAATAAGTTAATCTAACGAGATTGTCGACTTTGTTTTAATGTAACAATGTAAGTTTTAAAACTACAACTCACACTACTAAGTAATTCTGACATAATGTTGTTAGTTACAGCATAAAACAAAGATCTTAAGTGAGTTGTAAAAATCGAAAATGTTAAGGAAAGTTTAAAGTTTAAAAAATTATTCATGCAAAAACTCAAAGAAATTCTAAAATAAAATTAAGTTAGAATAACATATGACTTTTTAAAATCAAGCTACAAGGGCTTCTCAGCAAGGAAAAGCTACATAAAAAATGTTTTGGACCACAGCACCCAGACATATTCACCACCTCTTTTTTGGTCAAGCCCCAGAAGTTCAGAGAATCTGTGATGAATAATCTGCCCATGACCTCTTTAACTTCTCACACAGACTGACTTCCTTGTAGCAGTACAGCTGTCAGGGCTTCTTTCCTTCATTTCCCTTGTCCCTTCCACATCACCGCGGCACGCTTCAAACAAACCACCAGTTATTTATCAGAGCAGCACTGCCAGGCATAACACATTCCCATCAGTCAAGCACCAAGCATTTACAGCAGCACTACATGAAAGAAAGAGGAGCTATGGCCGACGTCCCACCGCTAATCAGATCCAACAACACCAACTCGAGTGTGCTAATGTACCACCACAAGAGTCGGGAATGTGGTGCCAGCAAAACAGTTGGAGTTTCTGGCTGACGCAAAGAGCCGCAGAACATTTAGGCCCATGAACAATGATCCAAGTCCTTAATAAGAAATCATGGAACACTGATGCAGACCCTGGAAGTGTGACAGATGAGAGAGAAAATGGAAATGGCACGACTTCAAGATAACACTGGATTGGGTTGATGGTGTATTGTACAAGGACATGAGGGCCAAAGTTATTTTATATGTCTTTTTTTTTCTTTAGCAGATAAGTCAGATTGCTTACGTTTGGAAGACTTTAATATTGTGGTGTGAAAGCAAATGTCAGCAAACTAAACAAATACATTTAGAACAATCGGTGAGATAAAAATGCAGGCGTTTGAGTCTGTGGCGTAGCACAGAATTTTGGGCCCGATGTACAAGCTATCAAGGTGGGCCCCATGCTCATTTGAGCAATATCTCTATTTTTTCTCAGTTGTATGGGCCAATTTAATCAATTTGGTTTTAGTTTAGCCTACATTGTATTAGAAATTGGCAGTGTAAATGAATTGCTAATAGGAGCCCCAAAAACTGCTAAATTATGTTAACTTTGTTCAGTCAGATTGTTGTGAATTTTCAGATGTGGCAAGCTATGGCACTGTGCACTGACTCATTCATTCAGCTTTATTAAGGACACAGCATAGGTATAAACATGAACTCTTTTTTTCTTTGTGGAAAAGAGTACCCAGAGTAACACAAGAAATATGCAAACTCCATTCAAAGAGACTGTGAGTCAGCTGGTCTATGAAATGTATTTAATAATATTAATAAAGGATTACATTTATAATGCATTTTACAATACGCAAGGTGTTCTCAAAGCGCTTACAATTTTGAGTCCATAATTCATTCACTCCACAGTCACACTGGTGGTGGTAAGCTACTTGTGTAGCCACAGCTGCCCTGGGGCAAACTGAGAGAGGTGTGGCTGCCAGTCTGCACCTCCGACCACCACCGAACACCAATCACACAACCACATTCATTCATAGGCAATGCAGGTTAAGTATTTTGTCCAGGGACCCAATGACAATATGCCTAATGTGCCACTGCCGCCCGTATTTACTTCATGTTCCTGTTTGTCATCTAAGCAGTTCTACATTGGTACAATGCTTAATTACTCAGTCTTAAAGCAGAAGTGTAAAGATAATTCTCCTGTTTGTTTGTGTAGATCCAGGTGTTGCTGACACATCTTTCACACCTCTTCGCTCTTCTCGCTCGGTGAACACTGAGAGTGCAGCTGCAGTCAGCCGAGCGTCTAAAGCCCACATTCATGCACCAGGAGCATGTAATATGCAAATGTCCCTCTCAAATATACAAGAAACATACAAATACTGAGTAACTGATCGACATTCAGAGGTAGCTCAGACAAGTGTCAGAGTAGCAGCTCCACACAGTAACAGTAATGCAGTGTGATGGAAGAAAATAGAAGCGTTATTTTACAGCTAGGCTCAGCAGCACATTCCCATTAAAACCTGAACAAAGCTTAACAAGCACGTCAGCCAGCAAACGCAGAGTAATGAAAGAGAACTGATTTCATTTGACTCTCAATCTCCGATAAACACCGGCACGCATTCAGCAAATGGAGATTGAATGATTAAGGGTAGACGGCTAAATCAAAAATCTAATGTCATCGCAGTATCAACATATAAAGGAATGGGAGTTGGTTCAACTGTAAAAGACTTAACTGTTAACTGTACTATTATTATTTTTGAGTTGAGCAAACTGAGCACTTTTGATGTTTTAAGAACTTCTTCCTCAAATGGGTACCTCCTGGAAAATAAATAGTTAGTCGCAGGGCTATCATATTGACATACACATGCAAACAAATATATACTCTCCCAAATTCATTCATAGGGGCATTTTAGATTCATATTAAACATTTGGACAGAATGAGGAAGAAGAGAGAATATGCAGAGATTGTGTGTCCATCTGCCCAAGGATCTAACCCACAACCAAATTATTGAAGGACAACCAGATAACTGAAGGATATGACCATTTTATTTCTCAGACTGTATTGTAGCAGAATTGTTAGCTCAACCAACACAGCAGGCCCAAGGTATGTGGGTCTTTCTACCTCTCAATCAGTCTGTGAGTTAAAGATTGTATGTCATCTTGTCCAGGGTGTATCCCGCCAAATGCTCATAGTTGCTGGAAGAGGCTGTAATCCCTGATAAGAAAGTTACTTCTTACAAATCTCATATGTAACTATCTGTTTAAAAAAAATAATATGCATTAATAAGCCCACAATATAAATGGTCAAATAGCATACCTTTCCTTTTTGAATCACTGATTGGTCGTCAGCCTTCCATCTGAATTGCCAGCGTGTGTGAGGGAGAAATTAATGGATGGCTGCTGTCATTCTAAAGGCATATTTCTCATTATGGCCTGGTTAAATCAAAACCACATGACAATTTAAAGGAACACACCACCGTTTTCCCATATTCAACTATGTTCTTCTATCACTTTAGACAAGTGGATACGTACCTGTCTCATACTGATGCGTGCAGTCAATTCTTGTTGCTAGAGGTTTTAATGCGTTAGCCGTAAGCTTACCCCATGTATTCCAATGGGGCCAACTTTACCTACAAATTAGAACAATTTAGAAGCGACCCAACTCTTCCACGTTTTCCCTATTTAAATACGGGTACACGACATTACCCACAGCCTAAGTATGTTTACACAAAATGAAACATAGCGTTATTTTAAGCGTAGAAAAAA
>JAVQKG010378728.1:0-12417 GCA_036025885.1 Hypseleotris bucephala | reverse complement strand
TGTCTTACAAAAAGAACCTTAAAAACAATACGTTCTGTAGCTCGTCACATAGGCAGCCTGTGATTGGCTTTTTATTTTGAATTACAAGCACCTATAAACCATTAGCATTTGTCTTTTACATTGATATTTTCAATGTTCATATTGAATATTGCTCCTGAATCTAATCTCATGACAGGCTAATCTAATTCAATGTGTTAAAACAAAGTGAAAAATGCTATTAGTAGGCTGTCAATCTTTCAATGTAACAGATGTCTGAAGGAGCGTACCGAGGATTAAGATTTCTCACAAAAACTTAAAGAAATTCAAATGAAAAGAAATGCTGGATTAAAGTAATTGAAAAATAGATTTGTGGTGGTAGATTTATTTTACACTATGTTTTCTGAGCAGGTGGAAAATTGCAGAGGTAGGCGTGTCCAGACCATCTTGGCACATGTTTAACAGTGTGTGGGTCCTTTGTCCTGTCTCCTCTCTTTAGCTGTGACTGATGAGCACACACCATCTGTCCCATTTCCTAATATTTTTGGCTTGTCTCACACCATTGTCCCATAACATACAGTACAGCATTCACCATTAGCTTCTGAATATTGCATGATCTAAATTTTAATGCCAGGCAGATGTGTGCCATAGTAATTTACAATGTATTCATTCATTCATCCAGTGGTTGTGGTTACTGGAGATTAAAGAAACATTTAAGAGTTTACAATTTTGTCATGAACCCAAGGTAACATGGGGAGGACTCACTCTAACCACCATGTACCCTAATATATATATTCATTTTTTATTTCTTGACTGGATTCTCAGGCTACCTTGTCTACTACTAATCACAATGGCAAGTTAGTCACAGGGCACACATGGAGGCAACCCTTCAAATACAGTTTTTTTCTGGTCGCACAAGTTAATTCATTTGCCTAACTTCATTATCACTTTGTGGTTAATGCCTTTCTCTAATAGAGTTTGCATCTCCTGAAGCAGATGTAAAATGGGCTGTATCCTTAATGGGTTAGAAACGGTATTACCTTGAATTTCCTCCGGACATGCTACTTACACACTTTATATGTTTTCTGTAATGCGTCTTTGAACGCTTCAAGGCTGTTGTATGGAAATTAGGCTTAGATGGACTATTGGGGGATGGGAGTAAACAGACAATTTAGTTGGTGTCAAACGCATTAGTCTCAGGCTTCAGATCACTACAATGTTCTTCGCCCTTGAGGTTTGTCTATAGTACTGACATGACTTTGTGCCCCAATTTCATAAAAGATTTTCGGTTTTCAATAGGATTTTGGAAAGCTGGGCATTAAGAAATGACAAAAAGCATTATGTATTATTTGTTTGCTAAAAGGATTTACCCATTGTTTGTCCATAAAAGCACAAAGTGTAGTACAGTGTTTTCAAACTTGCCGTGCATGTTTTGGGCTTTAATCTAGTTTATATATATCTTAATCTAATTTAATCTAGATTAGGTGGATAATCCTGTCCATTAAGACAATGCTGGACATAATCTGAGCATTTAAGGCTTTAGTGGTTACTTGACAAGTGTCTTAGAGGTTTACTGGTCGAACTGGAGCACAGATTTATGTGGAGACTAAACTAACCCAGAAATTGTTCATGTTCAAATTTAGAGAAGAATAGATTGTGTGGAAAGAAAAGACTTGAAAAAAATAGTTGTGAGAGATTCTAGCTATCAAAACAACAAAACTTACATGACTGCAGTTTGTCCACTCTGGGCCAGTAACAAAAAGTATTTGTGTAGTTTTCTAAGACATGCCATTAGCACAAGCATTATCAGTCAAATGCACAAAGTACTTAACTGGTACAAGAAAATATTTAGTACACTACAAAAAATATCATCTTTTGTTTCTAACATGACAAACATTTCTGTCTGAACAATGTTTTTATTCTATGAGCAATTCTGGGGTCATTTATTGCGATGTTTCTCGTAATTGAATTCACCAGTATAAGCTGTGTAGAAATCTTAATCATATCTACTGTTCGCTTGCTATGTGTTGACTGAATATTATTTTTGTTATTGTCTTGACAGTGCCAGCTCTCCCAGGCTCTGAACGGTGTTTCTGACAAGGCCAAAGATGCCAAAGAGTTCCTGGTTCAACTCAAAAACCTGCTCCAACAAATCCAGGTAAAAACGTTTTATTTCACTAATCCACTGTACAATAAAAAATAACACATTTATTTATAACTTAACCCAATATGATAATGCATGAGAGGTCCAGGCTGTGGCACCATTACATAATAAACACTGGTTCTAAGCATGTTAAATATGTAATTACATTCACTGTAATTAGAGCAGGGCTTGGAAAAATAGTTATGTGAATATTGGTGAAAATGCTCCAAAAGACACACATAATCCTTAGTATCCGCATTATAAAAAAAAATAATAGCATTTTTTAAATTAAAATTTCTCTTTAGGATAAATATGTTGGAACAGGGTTTAAGCACCTACAGTGCAATTTTCTTTTTTATTTCATGAAAACGTATTTATTATAAGAATCATCTATGAACTAAACAAGATCCAAATACAGTGTCCATACTTAATTGGTGCAAGTAACTATTAGTAGCAATAAATATTTGAGCTAAAATGTAGTTTTGTATGACTTATGAATCTAGAAAATATGACTTATCAGCAGGAAACAAGTGAGTGAACTCCTTTGTGATTAATGATCATAGTCTGGCATCCTTCAAAAACACCATTGCTGATTATATGTGCTGCAAATTAGCCGCTTCAGTGCACTGTTCCCATTCATTTATTGTGAAGTTCAAGTGTCCAATTACTGTGATTTTAGTCGGAGAAAACATTGATGTAGGAACAAACAAAGACCAGTGAACAACAGTGGGGTTTGTTCCTAATCTCTACAGTGAATGTTAAGTAGCTCCAGCAGCAGTGCAGAGCAGATAGAGTAATTTCTGCATTTAATAAGACAAGAGCCCACTGGGGCGCTGGATCAGAGCAGAGGAGATCCAGACTTAGATAGTAGTGATTTCCAATGAATGTCTGTAGCTGAGAAAATAGATCATGTTTGAGAGAATATATTCAGAAAAGATGTATTTTTAAGACTCATTTATCTTTGTGCTTCACTGGAAGAATACTGGAGCCCAAAGCAGTTTAATTTATTTACATTATCTTGTTGTAATGGCATGCCTCTGGGCAAGCAGGTGGCATCCTCTGAAATAATCCTGAATAAACATCGTGATCCGGATCACTCCGAAAACTGAATATATTGTTTCTTCTATCATTCCTGACCTTCCCTGGAAATTTCATCCAAATCGGTCCGGAGTAAAGTTGAAAAAAGTCATTCTTTAAAAAAAATCCTGGATCCAGACAGTGATCCAGATCACTCACAAAGTCAAATCAATTGTTCCTTACGGATGTAATAAACTACCACTTTTAAGCAGTAGAAAGAAATTTGAAAAAGCAATTCATACTGTTTCAAACTTAGGAAAGGTTGTGTTGACGTTATGCAGCCTGTGTGACTGACAGACTGTGGGCGATGTCTGTGTTTCCAAAAAGGGCTCCTCACACTCAACGACACTTCTGAGTTCAATGATTTGAGCCAATCCAAAAATACAGCATCAGATGAGATTGGTAAAAATATCTTCCTGCTGTTCACAAGACTATGAACGACTTTTCATGATCAGCAATCTACCAACAGAGGCTTACATGATGCAAAGGGGCATGTTGCTTGCCAAAGCTTGTTGATATCTAGAGCAACAGAATAACTGAAATATGTGATACAATATAGCAACTGTTTTTAATGTCTGTAAGATTTGAATTATGAGTTTGTGCACAAAAAGATTCAGACCTCCAAAATTTAAAACATCAAACTGAACAACTTAACTGAAATGTAATTCTTATATCACAGCCATTCATTTTCTCTATTGTGTTTTTATTGCAAAGGCTACTGCACACAGAATATAAAAAGTAAAGGTGCTGAAATTAAAAGCAGAAATCTCATCTAAATCACAAGGGAGGGTGGTTGGCATGCAGCAGCAGTCTTAGATATTGTAAAGCTCACTGACTCGACTGCCGCTCAGACCCAGATAATAGAGTTGTCATATTTGCATTTTGAGAGAAAAACATCAGTCTACAGTTATATAATTAACACTGTGAAAATATGTATGCTGCAAAAACAAAAATAGCACATGATCCAAATAAGAAATTAACACATCAAAACATAAAATATTCCATGTGTGCCACTGGAATCATAGCAAAATAAGTATTTTTTTGGCACACAATTGGGAAATCAGGAAGAATATGAATTTAGCCAAATAATTGAGATTCTTATGATATTTTGTGTTTCAGGAAAGTGGAGTGGAGTTTGAAGCCTGTGTTGTGGCTCAGTGCGACGCTTTGATCGAGGCGTTGACAAGACAAAAAGCCAAGCTGCTCACCAAAGTCACCAAGGAGAAGGAATATAAACAAAAAGTGAGTACATATTTGTCTGCCATTTACAAAATCTTCAGGCTTTGCATCTGACTTGTGCTATTCTAGATAAATTAATGACTTGAGCCATTAGTCCTGTTTATTTATGTTTGTGAGCCTATTAAAATAGTTTACCACAGTTGTAAAATACCAGGAAGGTAAAATGGGCTTAATGATAAAGTAACATTCAGAATCCTTCAGTTTTTGTGTGTATTTGCGTTGCACAATCTAATATGTCCCTATAAAGCTCCATAGTGAAAAGCCCAATAGTGTTAAAAGCAGGTAAATGAATCCTCCTCTCAGTCTTGATTTGATGTCTGCTGTTGGGGGTTTCCCGATACATCACATGGCCTGTGGTGCCCGATCTCAACGTGCTCCGACCGACTGACCGTCTGTCTGCTGGTGCGGTACGAGGGGGAGGGGCAGCCCCGGGACAGCTGTGGTCATTATCAGGAGGCTAGTGATTTAGATTTAGCACTGGCATTGGCAGGACCTGCATTAGTTAAAGGAAACATTATTTCTCATATGATATGCTCTTTTTCTATTTGAAATTTTGTGAGCTACTATTGTAAATATTGACTATATTCTTGAATTTATATTTGACTATTTTTTAGACTTAACAGTGTAGTACTCTCTAACCTTGTGTGGGGATAGCAAAATTCACACTCTCCACAAAATCCTAAAATGACACACTGCCTCCACAACACATCATGGGATTGATCACAGCTGGTGTTTATTTTGACTTGGGGTTATGTAACTCCAGTTCAAAGAAACCAGATTTATTTCTGTTTCACACCATGGATATTGGAGAAATCACAGAGAAACTGCTAATATTGAAGGTGCCTAAGCATGTCTTAATAAATGACTAAACTAACATTAGGGATAACTGGCTAGGTATTCTTGATTGAAACATATTTAAATAAATGATTTGCAAAGCTTTTACTGCCACACTTCACACCGTTTACACAAAAGATAACAGCAAGCCATTATCATCATTATGTAAATTGAAAGTCAAATGTATGCTTGTTTTTTTACAAGTGCGCACCATACTACCCTACAACCAGGGAAAACCCACAATACTTTAACATTAATACTAATGTTATTTCCCCCCATTTGGCTTTTCCCTTCTGGGGTCTCCATATCCTTTGCCTCCAAGTGTATGATCATTTGCATAGGTTTTATACTGCATGTAAAAATTTTTTGAATTTGTGGATTAGTATTTTACTCCAAAGTCACACACTAGTGTTGATACGCAAGCTAAGAAGCCACAGCTGCCCTGGGGTAGACTGACTGAAGTATTGCAATTATTCCATGCTAACATCAAAGACATATCTTATATGCAAAAGTTGGACATTTTGAAAATCACAGAGATGTTGATATATTTTAAGTTTATTATTTCTGATGATACTGTGATACATTTGGTTTCACAAAATTAGAAAAGAAATGTCTTTGCCTTTAGTTTTCTTTTAATTGGTGAGTATCAGGTGATCCACAAATTCGGATTGTGGATCTGTAATTCCTTTGCACACACTACAGATTTTATCATTTAAGAAGAATTCAAACATGAATAGATATTTTACGGATTAGCCCTATTTCTACAGTGTCTTTTCGAATCTTGGCAGTCGTCAGCACCAGTCTTACACATCAGTGGCTCAGACATTGGCTGGTCTTTGACTGATGGCTCCATATCCTCCATCCACCCACCATTCAGATGCTCTCAAAGGAAACTCATTTATCCAGAGCTGTCAGTTTTCATATGTTATACTTCCACTGTTTGTGTTAAGTTGGTGGCCTTTGAGCTTCTTTTGCATTTATTTATTGTAAAGTGATTGTCATGGTTTTCAAATCTGAGTTTAGACACCAGTTGACAGCTGAATAATAAGCTGTGTTATCTGATTAACCACTGAGCAAATGAAGGGACTAATTACCAAGACTCCATTTAATTAACTGAATGATTTATCTAGGCAGCCATTGGTTAGTGCTGTAATTAATTTCTATACACTGTCATAATGAATTTCTGTCTGATTTTGTGCTTTACATTTATTGGTTGCTTTAAAACATGGACATTGGGTGCTTAACTTTGCATACCTGTCAGTAGTCAAAAAGATATAAACAGAGACTAAGCATGGTTTAAATCAGGTTCAAATCAAGGTATAAACCAGGACTAAACCGGGTCTAAACCAGGTCTAATTCACAACCAAACCAGGACTAAAACTTGTTCAAACCAGAACTAGTCAAATGCCCATTATTCAAGACAGCAAACTACAATATGACTAGACAACCACAGTTTGGATCATATTATTAATTGACTGAGATGTGTCCCTGTTATATTTGAAAACAATAGGCAGATAAGGTACACTGACAGTTCACTGAATTTCAATTGGACTTTCTCTGGCATCTTCTCAGTCATTTGTCTAGGAAAAAGCATGTTGCAACAAAGACATCCACATTAATTTATTCAACATGTCTGGTGACAGCTGATAAGGTATTAGCATAAAACATATTTAAAATACTTTGTTGTATGTCTTTTGTCTTCAAATTAGTATTTTTTTTATTTTAACCTGGGTTATAAGAGCAATGTTGACGGTTTCCTAAATTCATATTGAGCTGCCTTTGGATTGTCTGCACAGTGCATTATAGCTTTGTTGCTAACATGCTTTTGTTTTGTTTTTTTAGGTGGTGCGTGACCAGATTACCCACTGCACTATGAAGCTGCGACAGACCACTGGTATGATGGAGTACTGTCTGGAGGTCCTAAAAGAGAATGATCCCAGTGGATTTCTGCAAGTAAGGAAATATCTAAGGGGCTTTTTACAATAATGCAAATGGCTTCTTAATTTATTATTCCTTATTATCTGATATTAATGAATTGTTGTTGTTGTGTGACTAAAAGCAACTGGAACGACTACTCAGACAGAAAATAAATAGATTTTTGATTTTGTTTTTCACCAGTTGTAATGTTTCAATTGGTTATGACTTGCTATGTTAAAGATCTTCCATACCTACTCTCAAAATATTGCTTTAATTATACAAATTTCATACCAAACTTTACCCTGTGAGGACTGTAGGGAGGAGGTTCAAACATAACACTTGCAGATAATAAACACATTTTACATATTTTAACTCCTTCCCCACCCCTGTTTGTGCTAAAACTTTACTCCAATGCACTGTTGTTGAACCAAAACTCTCTACACATCAATAGCAGAAACAGCAGGGTTATTCACTACTGGGTTTACACAGTTGTAACTGCAATCTCACGTGGAGCTGGAGCAGTATGTGGCCATGACTTTTTACATGTTTACAACCAAAAATGTAAATTGGGGAAATGCTAAAAGGTAGAAAAAGTATGAACTTCTGAGTTAAAAAAAAAAGCAGTGGGTTTTAGAGTGGAGTTCAAGTCACTAGAGAAAGGGACTGACTCCACACTGTTTTCCTCATTTGCATGTACAGTAAGCAATGCTGCAAATCAGTTGTAAATGCTCTGACAAGTTTAGTTATCAGCAGCCTCCAGTGATCAATAGCTCATCAATACTTATTGATTAGTGCATGGTTAGGTCAAGCTGAAAGGGCAAACGTGACATGCACCTGTTCAGATTAGTTATGCAGAAATAGAAAGACGTATTTGAAATATTAAATAGTTTTAGGATGCTGAATATATTGGTATACTGATGCTGAGGTGAAAGCTGCCAGGTAGTAGAGAAAGCAAGACGAAAATTGGACAAGACGTAGTTGATGAGATAAGAAGTCGGTTAGTAAATAAGTCATGAATTTAAAAATATATGCATTCAATCATAACCAATAGCATTTTAAAATAATAATAATAATAATACAATAAAAATCTTGATTAAGTAAAAAAAAACATTGACTACAACCATGCATTCAAAAAGTCTGTGTATTTTTATGGTTGGCCTCAAAATGTATTGTTGCAATGAAGCTGTTTTATTCACAGATGTTGTAATCTAGTACGCGAGCTTGTGGTAATGAGGGATTTCACTTCCTGGACACAAACCACAGAGAAGGGAAAGAGAGACATCAAAGACACTCTCGAGGGGCAGACTACAGCCTCTATCTGATCTGAATCATTTATGACCTATTGATTATGTGCTTCTCCAGAGCTGATAATACTATGACACCTAACTACAAGCAAGACTTACAATATGTTACTATAGGGCTGTAGGATGTATTTATTAACGTCCAAAAAGATGAGGAAGGTAAATTGTCAATGATTATAAAAAGAAATGTGCATAATTAAATGTATCGCTTGCATGTTATCAGCAAATAGGACAGTTGTCAAGAGCTTTGAAACATAGTTCAAAATGCCAGAAACTGACCAAAATCTTGAGAAAAAAATACAGAAGCTGGTATTTGTTAAGTGCAGTATTGATTTGAGGTTTCTTGTGTGGTGTTTAGATTTCTGATGCCTTGATTAAACGGGTCACGTCGTCCCAGGACCAGTGGGTCAAAGGGGCCCTAGAGCCTAAAGTGGCGCCTGAGTTTGACCTGACTCTAAACACAGACTCTCTGCTTCAGACCATCCTGCAGCTAGACTTCTGCCAAGGCAAAGGTAAGCATGCAAAAATACTTGATCTATTACCATACTGCACTCAACATGATTCACTGTCCCCATTAGTGAAGTATCAGATCAGGTAAACAGTCCCTCAATAAACTATTCACAAAAAGGTTGAGACTTTTCAGTGAAATTCGTGAAAAATATAAAATGTTCTTGCCACATTGATATTACAGCATTTCATGAAAGTTGAGGATTTATCTAGAACCACATAGTTCTTTAGATTGTTCTGCATTTTAGAAAGTCAACTTCCCATATTGCATATTTTTGTCATCAGTTCTGCTTTTTATTAATTTTAAAGGTCTAGTTATTTATGTTGAGCCTAAACATTCCTAAGCTTTTTAGGGGGAAAAATGTTCTTACTAACTGTGACTGTGGTTTTTTGTAGCTTATAGACCTCTTATCTGAAAACCAAGCATCTCACTAAATCAAAGAGACACACACGAAAAAGTCCTTTGAAAACCTTTGAAGTATCCAGTATATTGTCAGCTCATGTTATGTGAATGTTGAGTTTTAGCCAGAGGCTGATCTGAGAGTGCAGTAGTTGAGCTTTCTATCTACTTCTTTATTGGTCACACAAGACAAAAAACACAAAAAAGTCACCCTATTCACATTTATGTTTTACACATTTGTTATTATGCTGATTTGTTGATATTTGCAGTGTAGCAATGAACAATTCTCAGCCTATGGACAATCCTTCTGCTGTTGGGCTGAAGATTTCCCAGATGTGTTTTTAATATGTAATCATCTGGATGCATATTTTATTATTATATATTGTTTCCACTGATGCAGTAAATCACACATGGGGATTTGATATACTATTCTCCCAGATGAATTAAACATATGGAGTAGTGCTGCAATTTATCATTATTAATTAGCTGAGATGTAGTAATTCAGGCCTAATGAGGTGCACTGTGCAAAAGGGTAGACATACATTAAGATACATTAGTGGCACATTGGTTCATGAATGACTGTATGCTGATAAGTGGTGAAGCCAATATTAATTAATAATAATAATTAGTGTCTTAGTGAGAAGTGCCCATTAGAAGCACACTAGCTTTGATCCATGGTTCTTGAGAGACATTGCTTTTTCATCACTTTACATTGAACTGATCCAAAACAATAGAGGAAGACCTAGATTCACATTGTAGTGAATTCATATAAAGCGCAACCCAGCCCCCATCTGGTTCCGGAAGTAAAAATTTTGAAAAATGTAATGGAAGAAGATGGTTGGCTAATGTATATGGTAACGCACAATCACAGCACAAATATGTTCAATGTAAAAACACATCTCAAACCTGTAAACACAAAAGCTATGGATTTTGATGAGTTTTCTATTTCTTTTTAGCATAAAATATTGGTGCTATGATAGGAGCGTGAGTTACCACATATAGTAGCTGATTAGCCTCCATCAATCTTTGAAATTCGCATAATATGGATTTTTCAAAAAGACAGGCAAAAAAGGAGATTTTTTACTTCCAGATCCAAAGGGCGCTGTTGCGCTACATTGGTTCAGATAAAGAATGATAGAAAAGATGGAATGGTTTTAACACCACAACATCAAAGACTAGCTTTTATCTGATTGACTTTGAGAGACTGCCAGAAGAATCCCCTTTATATAGTGAATATAATACACATATATTACTGCTTGTGCCCTATTTTAACAAATATGATATGACCAGACCTGCTGATTATTTGCCATTTTCTATAAGTCTTTAACTAGATACATCTGTCATTTCCTGGCCCATGTCTTCTGCCCGTAACACACACACCATGCGGTGACATTTGCAGATGTGCAGGAGAGTCCATTATTGAAACAGTTGCAGGCAGCAGACAGTGGTGAGGCTGAGATGGAGGCAGACAGTCCCGAAGGTATTTGAGTACACCTCTGTATATTTCACTCCTTCAGCCGATGTCATCACTCCCTGTCCCTCTGTCAGTCTGGTCTTTTTGGGTCAGAAAACAGCAGTCTCCCTCCTCTGCATGGTTACTGTGTACAGGTCCTCTTTGGTCAATAGAGCAGAATGGTTTTTGTATTAAAAGTTATTATGTTGTGGCCTTTAGTACTTCTAATGCATTCACGTCTTTATATTATTAACAGACAATAAGTTACAATACATGTAAAAGTGTGGGATACAACAGTACATGGATTTCTATTTAGATTTTTCAACGTTTCCAATCTAAATAGACATAGAATTACTATGGGCTACAAATGTACAATACGGTTTATTTTATAAAATCTCACTATTTGCTTTTGTGTAGTTATTTATGACTGCAGCCTGTTCCCTTTGCGTTTTCACTTTGTGTCCTGACTCAACAGCAATTTTATTATCCTATTTTATCCCAAAAACTTTGTGTGATAACTGTTTGCCTTTGTGTGTTATCATGTGGTATATGTCTCAGTACTGTTAATGTAAAACTAACTGGAAAGTCTTGTTTGTATAAAGTGGCAAAAGACAAAAGATGTGCCTTATAAAGTGGTCACTGAGTGTAGGTCCACCAAAGCAGAGCTGCTCAAAATGGTTTATGCAATAGACCCTAACCTCCTTCTCTAAAATGCAGCAAAAATCATTTTATTTCAGTCTGAACCTTGCCTTTAGGAATTGCTGCTTTCCAAGGCTACTCTTAGCCCCATGACGACCTTGTTCAGCTGTTTTATAGAAAGCTTACTTAAAATTGTGTGCATAATCCCCACTTGTTTTAAGCTGCTGACTCACTTGTGTCTGTCAAAACAGGAGCAAGAATCATCCTACGTCAAATTATGAAACACTAAATACTATCAGGGGAGGAGGCTGTGGGAGATTAACCAAATAGTTGAAGTAGAAAAAAGTAAGAACTTGATTCCTGCGTGACTTCTTTATAGTGGTTTTAACAGTCATTACTACTACATAACGCCTTAGCACCACAGGCATTATGTTTATTTTAATATGACCCCAGCCTCCCTAAAATATCCCCAAGCCTTTATAAGAGTATGTATGTTGTATGTTTAAACCTGGATTAAAAGTCTAAACAATGACTAAACCAGACATAGACATAAAACCAGACTAAACCAGTAAACCAAAGCTAAACCAGGATTGACCCAGGTCTAAACTTTGGACCTTAAAAATTAGGTCTAAATCAGGGTCTAAACCAGTTTTAGGTTAAGTAGGACTAAAACTAGACTATATTAGAGATACAGTATGTGTAAACCAAGACTGAATTGGGTCAAAACAAACCTAGAAAGCAGACCTCCACCAAGGCAGCTCATTTCTACAGATCACACCCAAAATTTTAATTTCTGACCTTCCCTAAATCGGTGCAGTATTTTTTGAGTAAAGCAGCTAATAAAATTCCTGGGCCCATAATATGACCAGTAAAAGTGTAATCAATTGACTATTCCTGAAAAATTCACCCAAGGTTTTGTGTAAAATTCCTA
>JAVQKG010378706.1:0-10133 GCA_036025885.1 Hypseleotris bucephala | reverse complement strand
AAAAATAGTGACTCACCTGAAACCGTACAAAATCTAAAAGCATAGTATGGGATTTTGATGTGTAGAATAAGAATGCTTGTTTTGTTTTTCAACACAAAGAAGTGCACTTGTTCAGGTTGAAAAATGGGATATTGGACATATATAATTTTTATGATGAAATTAGGAAATATTCCCCTCATAGCTAGCTATTTCATCTTGCAACTTCATGAGCGCAAAATAATTATATTATCCGTTTGAAACAGCATGCCACTCTTAAATGAGACAGCAGTCCCGGGAAAAACCTAAAAAATATGTGCTTGGTTATGGTACGACATTTTATTCAAATAAATAAAAATCATACTGTATTTCTCATTAAAGCACTATCTTAGATCCAATGTTCAAACTATGACTCAGGAGGTTGTCTACAATTATAATTGTTTACTGAACATTACAGTAAATTCATATGTTCGTGTTTTTCTTCTGACAAAATGTTTTAGAGTCTTTACTGGTCTTCATAGAAGACTTTAGCCATGGCCTGGGCCACTTTGGCCACCTTCTTGTCCTTAGCGTCAGGTCCCATATTGGTACGTGCCAGACCCATCCAGTACTGCTCTGTCCTGCTCTGATAGTCTGTGACTGTCTCCCCCTCCTGTACCGCGGGATGCTCTTCTTCATCTGAAAACAACGGGCATTATATCAGCTTTAAATCAACAGCTCAAATATTATACTGCACAAATAGTGTACTATACATCTGTTGTACTGTGCCCTACCTTCTTCATCCTCGCCGTCCTCTTCCTCTCCTGCTGCTCCCTCCTCTTCATCATCTTCAGACTCAGACTCCTCCAGCCACTCTTGTGTCTCTGTGGAGCATTGAGACCCCAGTCAGTCCAACACTCTCCCAAACCCTTCTCTTTATACTGTATATACTGTATATACTGTATATACTATAGTATATGAGTCGAAAGCACTCACTGGGGTCCATCTCCACCAGGACGTCCCACTGGTCCATCTTGTGCAGGTCCAGACAGTACATGTCATTAAGAGTGAACTGTCGGTCACCCACCTCAAACATCCCACCGAAGAGGAAGAGCTTGCTCTGACGCACTGTGGCCAAAGAACTGGACCTCGCACAGGGCTCAATTAAGGGAGCAGAGGCTGATGCTAATAAAAAAAAAAAATGTTCACCAGGCATTTTAAAATCAAGGATAAACGGCAAATACAATTTTTACAATAGATAAGATTTTCTTTTGTATCCAAATAAGCTTTTACAAAATTATAAGATTGTGCCTGGTGTGCAAGATTCCAGGGTTCGTCCAGCTACAGGTGTTTTCAAGCAACAAAAAGTAGGACCATGGAAGTATGTCACTTAATAATTTAAACAAAAAAGAAAATGTATGCATTCTAGGTATGAACCTCCTTGAAGACTTTTAGGTGTTAAAAACATTATTTGTTGTGATATAAATTGTAAAGTCAAACTCTTTTCAAAACTTGGAAACACACCATAAAAATTCAAGCATTTTTAAGGTTTTCAAGCACCCATTCAAAATCTGAACACAGAGCATTTTGCATGTTCATTATTTCAAAGTAATTATGAAGTAAGAGTGTCTAAAGTGTCATCAGAATGTACAACACGAGAATATGAACATTAAGTACCTTCCTCCTCATCATCATCCTCTTCTTCGTCTTGAGCTCCAGGTAGCACCTCTTTGATGGTCATCACTGTCCCGTCTTCAGTAACAATCTCCTTAATGATCTCCGTGGGACCTTGAGGTGCTGTCTCCTCCTCTTCCTTTTCTTGCCCCTCAGTGACACCTTTTTTACCCCTCCGCCGCTTCTTCTTCTCTGTCTTGTTGCCCTTAAAACCAGTCAAAGGTCCTATATTATGCAAAATTGACTTTTCAGAGCTTTTAACCATGTTCTAAAGTTGTCAAACGCATATCCAAAATTGTGTTTTGTTTCATTCTGGCATGTTTGTGTAAATAATTATGTATGTATATATGAGCTATAATCCACTATCCTCTACAAGAGCTGAAAACAGATTGACCCCATAACTGATGTCATAAATTGAGGCAACCCAGCAAAGTGCTCCTGTACCTAGATAATAATTGTTGCCACCACCATTTAACAACATATCTGATTTGAGAAGTTGTGTGTTTGGCTGTGAGGGTGTCATGGCTTTCTTTATAGTTATGTATAGATCATAATGCATTACACAATTGTGGTATTTAGTAACTTGTATCCTAAAATAATGTTTTAGCATTACCCTTAGTGCTCCAGGGAACCAGCGGTTTTTCACAGTGTCATACAGATACAGGTCGTTGTAAAAGTCTCCCTCTAGTGTCTCCTCCTCTTCCTCATCACACACCCCGCCAAACAGCACGGCCCGTCCAGCCGGACCTGCCGCCATCGAGAACCCAGAGCGGGGCGGGGGCTTGTTGCCAGAGGGGTTCAACCGGGACCAGGACCACTTTTCTGTGGTACAGTGACAGGACAAATGTTTTGAATCAGCTTAAAAAACTAATTTGTGTACCATGTGACCAATAAGGCCCATACCTTGACCCTCTTTGCCGTCCCGTTTCAGAATAAACATGTCAGAATGGATGGTCCCCTTTTCCACATCTTTTTTTACTCTCTGTAAGAAAACAGTATAGGGATCCAGTCAGCCCAATACAGTTTATGTAACGTTCAAATGAGTTCAAGACATATACAAACCACTTTAGAGTATCCTCCGTAGATGATGACCCCTGAGCCGTCCGGTGTGGACGTCATGTGACAGGCAGAGCGAGGAGAGGGGCCGGACCCAGACACAACGAGACGGGACCAGGCAAAGTTTTCCAAAGAAAATGAGTACACATCATTGTAGTAAATAAAATCCCTAAAATTAGGACATGCAGTAAGGCAATTAGTGGATTTTCTATTTCTACCATAAAGACAGAATAATAACAACACATTCAACATAGTCAACTGTGATAGAGTTAATGATGTTTACCTGGTGCTCTCATGGAAACCTCCAAACACCAGCAGCTGTTTCTTACTGAGGACCATCCTGTGACCACTGCGTCCCGACGGACCTCCAGGAGCTCTGGACAGGATGATTTAAAATGTAAACTGCCCTTGTAATGATAAAGATTTTCTTTAACATACTTGATGTTCTCCCAGGTGTTTGTAGCCAGGTGCAGCACCCATAAGTCCTTGTAGTGGTAAAACTGTTCTCCATTGGGAGAGGCAAATTCACCCCCGAATATCCAGAGCTGGCCCCCGCCTTGAGGGACCACTACAGCCTGAACAAAAACAGAGTCAGGATTGGAAGAAAAAAAAAATTAAAAGACCATGGTAGTTGCAATGAGCTTTAGGTACACGTGGCGTTCACTCAGGTGTACACTATGTAACACTATGCAACACTTGTAAGCAATAGGCAGACTTAAAATCTGTTTAGAAAGCATGTGTTTGTGTTACCTGGTGGGAGCAGCGTGGAGGAGGAGGGTTTGGGATCTCTGATTTAACCCAAGTGTTCTTCTTGATGTTGTAGACAAACAAGTCATTGTACAAAAATGTCTGTAAAAATTTAAAGAAAAAAAGCATGTATTTTCTGTTTTACTTTTGGGCACTAGGAGCAACATGACTACTGTACCTTTCTTCCATTAAAATACTCTCCTCCAAACATGATGAGTTCATCCTTCTCTGGATGACCATTTAGAGAAGCGTTTAGCCTACAAAAGACAGCTTAGTAACAACAAATATTTCTGTACTTTTTACATTATACTATACAATCAACAAACAGTAGAGGGGTGTAGAGGTATGGTATCAGGACAATTTTATTTTTCACACCATACTTACCTCATGTCAGTATCAAATGGACAATGATTGAAATAAAAAATAAAATAATTTATCTGATTAATCTGAATTTTAAATAAACAAACCTTGGTGATGGAGGAGGGCATGCTGTCTCTATAACCTGGGTTTTCTTTGCATCCAGATTCTGAAACTCCGCGATGAGAGCTTCTAGGTCTTCCTGCAGATGAAATAAATATACACATGCATTAAATAAAACAAACATGAGCTGGTGGATTTGGTAGTAGCGTTAGTTGCCTCTTCACGTTTAGACCTCTTGGACACTTTCTTCTCCATCTTGGCAGCTGTCTTCTCCGCTCCCTTAACCTTGCTCTCTTTTTTGTTACCTTTTTTACCCATGACTGCAGCGAAACAAAGGCCAAGATTCAATTAGATATATTAGTATTCTGCTCACAAGTAAAAATCACATGGAACCTAAAACAAAACACGCATGCTGCTGTCGCTTCCTCCGTCAAAAAAGGTTCACTTCCGGCAACAAAATAAGCACAAGTCGGAGCTCTAAGTGAAATCACGCCCTCTACCGACCGGGTTGCATGAATGCCAGCGTAACTTTTATAGCCAACACATGTATTGACATAATATAAAATGAACACTTTGAGTTGTTTTTATGCTTCAGTGTTTGAGTTTGATTAACAATATTCTAATTAATATAGAACCTGTATTGATTGTCAATTGCCGGATCTATCCTCTTAGGGGCCCCAAGCAAAATTCACCATAAAGCCACAACAACCAATTTCGAATTAGTACCAAACAATGTCTTATAGTCCTACAACTTCATAAGAATAACAAAATATATCATAGGTCATTGTTTTTTTTGTTTTTTTTTACTTGTGTAACCCATTTTCATGAGCCTGGGAGAAGTTTACAGTTTCAGCTGTGTGTGTTTTTGTGTGTTGGTGTAAAATGTAAGCTATAATTAATAAGTGGAGTTTGCGGTGTAGATTTCACATATAAGCTCAGAGTTGTTGTACATGTGGCTTTAACACACGTGTTCATTTGTCTTTGAAACATGTGAAATGTCACAGAGACAGACCGACAGCCACTAATGAACAGAAAAGCATTCTGACTCTGTATGACATCTGTTTGTCAGGAAAACACCCCTGTAGGCCCCACTATTCACAACTGCTTTGAGAGCCAACGAATTTGTGGAGGCCTGCATAATGTCACCACTAGAGGGCAGCTCTGTGTTTTTGTGGACGTGTAAACTTGATTGACACTTTCACTTAGGCTCTTTAGACATAGACAGTTTATTTCCCAACTAAATTAAACATATATAATTTCTTGTAGTTTCCAAATACCTACTAAAAATGTACTGTGGGCGCTTTACTTCTTCAGGCTACTGGGTCAGTTTGAACAAATTGTCAAAATATTGAACACAATCCAAATAGTAAAACTAATATCATTTGCAAATTGGTGTAGTCTATAATAGAGATTTAAATTGGGAAAGTAAAGAAAGTAAAAAACAAAAGGTGAATTGTTAAAAAAGACACCACACCTGCTCTAGTAAGTTGTGATAATTAAGTTTAAATTAGTAGGTGGTTTGTAGTGTACCTAGTTTGCTGCCCATCTTGCTGGAACCATTAAACCCATCTTATCTGGGCTTCCCCTTCTAAATTTGCCTCATGGCCGAATCAAACGACTTGTCCTTATCTCCACTGTGTCATTACTGCTCCTAGATATCTGTTATTATTGATTAGAAATTGTGTTTGTGACAGTTTGCTATCTTTAGCTCTAAACTGTTCTTCTGTTGCAGTTGCCATCTGTCACCATATTGTGATATTTATTTTCCTTCTCAGGACCTTCAAACACAAAGCCCATAGACAAATACATCAGCCGCCCACAGCAGCACATGACCAGGGCACATGTGAGTGTGGTGCTGCTGACCACAAACCCCGGTTGTAGTTAAGTGTGTTTTCGTGAATTACAGACTACTTTCTTTATTTCCATTAGTATTTGTGGAATTTGTGTATGTGCATGCAACTATAACAGAGTAGTGTTAATGTGAGAATAGAGTGTAAACCTTTATTCTTCCGCTGCACCTCGGGGTCTGTGCACAGTCACAAACACATCATACGATATCCACTAAAGCTGTGAGCCTTTGAGGTAAAACAGTGGTTCATATAAAAGTACTGTGCATGTAAATGCCTTGGGAAGAAAAAGGATCTTTGTGCAAAATGTAGATTCACTTGACTTACTTAAGCTCCCTTTTGAACATTCAAGTTTATTTAAGATGCTAATCAGTATTGGCTCAACACCAATATCAGCTCATGATCACAAGGTCAGTATGGTATGCTTTATTTGCACAGAGACAGTGCACAACAATACATTGACCTAAAAAACAGGAACAATGCATGGTACCAGTTTATAGCAAAAAATACTAATTTTCACCCAATGACCCAATAAACCTTTTTTCACCTTATATATGATTGAATATAGCAGTAATTATTATGGTGATTTTATTTCCTTTTTGTAAAACAAATAGTCCACCCAAAACCTGTTAAATGGTTTTGGCTAAACTAATATTTTATTAGTATCAGCTAAGAAATTTCATGTTGGTGTAATCTCTTTAGTTTTTATTTTAGACATTAAATAGAGGTCCACAAAAGTATTTTAAAGAAGCATAAAATAAAAGACAGGTAATGCAACAAGAATTAATTCAGGAGATGTTGATAACAGTAGTGTCTCTACTAGACTTTTCATGTCAAAGACTAACAAAAAAATTCAGTTTACACTCTCAGTTCAGAGTTTGTGAACATCCATTGACCTGGGCATCAAAGTGTCAATTTTTGTTCAGACTGTTGTCCACTGTCTTTAATAACGAGTCAATTTTTTAGAATATCATTTATGTATCCTATTTAATTGTATGTGTTATGGTACAAATCAGACATTGTCTTCTCTTTTTCTATAAATAATGTTGAATTACTCAAAATTTATTCATTCTTGACTGAATCGATCACTGGACTGGAGTCATGTGAGAGTGTGTAGGTCTTGTGCCTAACCCTGAAGCCCTATTCTTCTGAGCAGCCCACAGACTAAATACCACACACTGTACAAAGCTTCATGGATTTAACAATTGTGAACATTCTTACACAAAGCCTGAGCTGGGGGTGTAGCAGGTGCCGCTTTGTCAAAACTAATATACACTCAATCTCACAGACACTGCTGCAATTTCAAGCTAATTATTGTCTTAGGAGGTGGAACTGTGCAGCATCAATATATGTCTGAAATAGGATGTAGAAAAATTGTCTAGCAGCATATGACTACACAAGATTTAACTAGAATATAATTTATTTTGGTTAAAAAATTAGGTATGCTTGTGTTAGAGCAGACAGACTTTCTGTTGTACTTTTTAGAATTATTTAAAATCATCCCTTGACTGCTGCACAAAGAAAGAACCTATACTTTCTCCATTTAAGATCCTACAAGTCCTACAGTCTTCTGCCGCTGCTCTTCCACTTTTTGTTGACATGAGATCTGCTGTTTTGTTTTGTTATGTTACTAATTTGTGTGGCATGAAATTATACTACATGTCAACTGCAAGCTAAATTATTTTTACTTTTGTGGATTTAGGGGTTTGGGAAACATGGGCATGGGGCCCTTGGTATTTTGTGCCTTTTAAGTCCTTCCAGAAAATTCTCTCAATGACTCAGTCCACAGCAAACAGATGGACTAAAGTTACAGAGAAGTACAGAGAAAAAAAATGTCTATGTAAAGCTATATTACAAAATCAACTTTATAATTAATTGATGAGGCCCTGGAAGCTTGGAGCTCCAAGCTGCAGCCAACTTTGGTCTAATGGTAGTGTTAGGCGAGAGCAGTCCTTTACTGTACGTTTCCTTATTGACATTGTATTATAAAGTATACAAAGCTCCTCTGTGATCCAAAGCTAAATGACATTTGTTGTGATCAGATAAAACATGTATCCTGTACACAGTGTTCACAGAGAGGGACAGTTAAATGTGTTTGTGAGTCAGGGATGCCGCGTCAATACTGCCCATGGCGCTGTCTAAATGTCCAGCCGTGACAAACAGCCGACTGGGGCGATGAGGGTGGCACTTGAAAAGAAAGGAAATTATCCAGGCTCAGATTAGACAAGATGATCAAATTGACAAAGTGATTGCACACACATACGGTGCATCTTGGAAAATGAATTCTGGAACTCCAAAAGACACAGCACAATATAAAATAGCAAGAAAATATAAAGGTAGAATATTGTGTACTACTGCGACACCAAATCATCCACGAAAAAATGCACGTGATGGGAGAATTGGTGAATTACCCCTAGTTTAAGGCACATGCTTAAAACAGTAAAACAGGACTCTATACCTAAGTAGATCGATTCAACTAAATTACTTGCATTCAACTCACATGAACAATTTCGCATTTCAAGATGCTGTATTTTTTCCATTAGCTTATTGCAAAAATGCTTTAATCAGCTTTAATCCACACAGTCTAGATTGTATTTGAGATTTCGACTTGGGATTGAGATACTGATTTACTGAAGTAAACTGAGACAATGAAAGGTTTTTGTGTGTGTGAATGTTACACTTTTCCAGATATGCGCCAGTCACTTGCCTAAAGAGATTAAAAGGTTCATTGAATATTACTATAAGCTACTTCCATCTTTCTGAACTAACATTTCTAAGAATAACTCAAATAAATATTGTTAAGATTTGTAAAAGGCTCGTAAGAAGGTATGAAAACAAAGCTATGTTCTTCCTGTCATCCCATTCGAGAGTCTTCAAATCTTACAAACAATAGAGTAAAACAAACAGGAGTAACACGTTTGATGGAGGCGCTCCACCCACACTGTCCCGTATACAGATGTTTGAGGAAGCATGAATACTGCTACGTGTCGCCTGTGACTGTTTCCTTGAAAAGTAAAATCACAGCTCACACCTGTCCTGATCCCTTCAGAGTCAATACAAAGTGTTTGTTGTGCTGCTACAGTGCTACTATCTGGTTTCCTCTCACCTTTATCTGAGGAAGTACTGTGGGAAAAGGGTGGGCATGAGCACGATTCTTAGAAAAAGATCAAAGTCTAGCCCCAAAATCAGAGACTGTCTTTAAAGTATTTTTATACCACTCTACAAGACACAATACACCTGTCTTTCATAGAAGGAAGCTCAAACCAAAATGTGACACCATTTTGAGACCTTGCATTGTAGGACTTCTTTGTTTTAGGTTCCGCCACTGTCCAAAAACATGAATATGTATGAATACTTAATTACAGCCCACATAGGCATAATGTTTATGTAACATTAGTCCCATGATCAGCAGTGTTCATAAAAGTGACATGTCTGATGCTGGGGTCACCTCGGCACTCACTGTGAAATGTTACAGCAACCTCCAGCAGCCTTAAGTATTTAGCAATTTCCTAAAACACTCCCTCAACACAGAAGCCCTTTGGCTTCTTATTGTTGTGTTTTAGAACTATCTGCTGCCTACTGTCTTGACTGTACTAGTGTGGCATCAGAGCTGCAAAAAAGAAAAGAAAATTACATCATTAATAGACACCCAGAAATGAACAGACACAGAGGGAGGAATAGTAGCCTACAGAAGTAGTACAGATGAATGTTTTGTTTGAGCACTACCAATACCGCTCTGCTGCTGCACCAAGCTCACTGTCAGACAGGTGATAGTCATAACGTGAGCAGGTTTGGCTGAATCTTGATATGAGTTGTAAATTCTTGCTACATTTGAACACCAAAAAAGCAGAACCTGCTGTTAACCTCTCTGTGTAAAACCAAACTTTACAAGCAATGAGACTTCATTCCAGACATTTAGCGCTGAGCTGTAAAAGCAGACCTCATCACTTCCACTACTACACACAGTGAATACTCAGAATGACTGAGAGGATTAGCTACTCCGTGGATTTTATTAGCCTATTTATGCAGCTAAATGTAAAATGGATTTGAAGTGGTGACTCTCCAATTGCAGGACAAACACTAAATATAATTTAATATGAACAACTTTAGATAACATGTTCAATTATGTGATTTTATTTCCAATCGAATAAAAACAAGATAATAATACAAATATTAAAATTATAAATAGCAGCACAGTATTTGGACATGCTCCTGTCCCACAGTTAAACTGTATATAATTTAACAATAAGATCTAATAAGGCATTTCCTGCAGACAGTAGCAGTTCAGAGAAAGCCCTAAGGCAACACACCCACTTTTACTTGAGAGAAAATGGCATTATCATTTGAAGAAGTAACTTATACATTAATTATTATAAAAATTGATTAAAAATGACATTTTGTTTTTAGGGTGAAAACAGTTGCAGCTGACACAAA
>JAVQKG010378655.1:0-16918 GCA_036025885.1 Hypseleotris bucephala | reverse complement strand
AAAGTTAGAAGAAAATGGGGCAAAAACTCTCTGAGTTATTGCATTTTCAAATTTAATCCTTAATTAATTCATTACTTAATTAATATTCATCCCAGAAATCCCCAAATCAATCCAGTTCAGTGTCTTTACTGTGTCTAAGTATCTGCAAAGTTTGAAAGTGATCCGGCAATTCGTTTTTGAGTTATTGCGTTCACAATCTGCGGACGCTGACGCGGACGAAAATGATTCCATAATTTCGCCGAACGCGATTCTCGCGTTTCGCCGATATAATTACAACTTTCAACATTCAATTTTTTATTTCATGTCAATAGGCCCCATAATCACGGAGATAGAATCCATAAACGAACTAGCATCCAACTTTGTGCCATCCTCCAGCTCAGTTAAATCCTATAGACCTGTAGAATATTGTATACCTGAACACCATCTATTGGCGACAGTTTAAAGCTTTAAGTGCAGTAGATATCCGCACCTAGCGTCTGTTTTCCTTCCGTCCTTTACAGTCCAGGAAATGGCTGTCAGTGATCCAGGGGCTGCGTTTCAGAGTGCATAAGCAGAAAAAGGATGAGGTGAGAGGGTGGAGGACAAGGACATGCCGGGGGCGAGCTGTACATAAGCAACATTTGGCACTATTCCCTACACTTAGACACTCTGTACTCATTCACGCTGCTGTCTTAAAAGCTTTCTCTCCATTCATTGTCGCACAATAAAGCCGAACTAAAGGGTTTATACTTCTGACACTCCGGGTGACAGTGCCAGAGCTCATAGCAAATCCTAAAACCGAGTAAAAATGCTTCGGCTTCTTCTGTATTATTGTTTTTTTTTTTAACCAACCCCTCCAGGCCCCTCCCTTTTCACTTTCTACATCCCCTAATGCCTATATCTACACTGTGGCTCTCCCAGTGACAGCCCAGCACAGGCGCACGCTAATCTAACCCAGATGAGCTACAAAAACACAGGCTGCCTCTGATGCTTGCTTTCCCCATTAACCGAGAGGCCCATCATTTTTTACCCCTCCCAAAGAGAGAGGGCAGACTTCTGAGGTTTACCAGCAGCACGTCTGCATATGCACTAAAGCAGGCCAGTAAAACTCCTCAACCAGTGATTTATAATGACATCTTCTATCTGCTCGACACAGACTGTAGGGGCAATGGGCCAGCAGCCAAACCCGCAACACCTGTTGAGAGGCAGCAGTGTCAAAGTCATTTTACATAAAGTGCTTTTTATTGCACGGATTAAGCTCTTACATAGATAGACTCAGACATAACATTATATTTACTTCCTGGATGTAGAGTGTTGCATAGTGCTGCATGTAATGGTAGTGTCCAATCACAAAGAGTGTCTCATCTCCATCAAGCCCAGTGCAGCAGATCCCTCTGTCATGATGAGTTTGGACTGAAGCGTTCATTTAGGGCCATTGGACTCACTCAAAGCAGCAGCAGCAGAAGGGCACAGTGTCCCTCTGGGGACATGAGACGTCCCGCTCTGTCAACTCTACTCACATGTCCACAGGCCGCACAGCACATGCCAAGACAATCCAGACAACATAAGACACAAAGAAAATAGAGGAAAGAAGAGCTGGATACAGAGGGTAAAACAGATGGGATTTGTTTTGGAATGATCAAAGGATTTTAGAAGCATTTTCTTTTTGTTCCAATAGAAAACATTCATATCAGTGCAGTCAAAAAGTACTGAAAGTGCCAGTTAGCATCTTATCGCAGTAATCCAATGTAAATGTTTATGTTTCTGTCAAAAAAGGAGAGGCACTCATAAAGACTTGACCATCTTAAAGAATGTAAAGTACAGTTTTTCAATAGTATTGTCTTGCAGGAGATTTTTCAGTTGTGATACTGATGCCGATATCTGGGCTTTGTGGATCATTATCCAACTGATACGAATTCAAAAACTAAAGGAAGAGATATTTCTTTCCTAACTTTGTACTAAAACATAATACAAGATTGAATGACCCTCAAAATGTTAAAGCTTTGTGTGTTACAGTGTAATACAAAGTAATTTGATACATTATTTATTGGGTCAATATTAAACTATAGTATAATTTATAATATCGGTTCTGGTATCAGACACATTTACCAATCCGGCTTCTGGGCCTGGATCAGCACCGATATTTGATCCAGTATTGGAATAAATTTACCCTGAGCATGTTGTTCTTGTTTGCAAATTTTTGTTGAGTTTGAAGCTAGAGTTAGGATTTATGGGCTTTTTTATGGGTTTCGATTATATAATGGCTTTTAGGTTATTTTGGCAGCTCACTCACTATTCTCTTAGTCCCGTTTTATAAATATAAATACCACTCTCTCCATATGTGATGAAATACTCTCTGGGTTGAGGTGAGAGAATCCAGGCACTGCTGAAGATCAGAACCAACTCGAGGTGAAAGAGAGGGTGTCATACACAGAGCAGAGCTGGATGTCGACTGGTGTTGTGCACTACATGCAAAATCAAACCTTTTCAATACTGCCTTTTACATTTCTTACATTCACACAATTTATTATGCTTCCTCCCTAGTGCTCTCTCCTCCTTACACTCCTCCAAACCTCTGTCTATAAGCGCAACGGTACAATAGGCAGCAGTAGGACAAAAATCAATCAGCAGCAAGGTGCACAAAGGAAACTTTAACAATTTATCGTTCCTCCCCAAGTTCCCGCTGTGACTACTCATCTCGCACAGGCACATCTAAGTTGCTAAGTTAATAACAGCAGGAGGAGAGCACGACGCAGGAGAAGGGAAAAAGGGTGTAAGGTTTCACAATAACACACTCACTGGAAGGCCCCTCATGAATCAAAATGACAAAACCAATCTAGCGACAAATTCTCTCTGGCTCACCGTAAACTGCTCTGCTCTGGATGCGTGGATGTGCAGGGGAATCAGAGGAGAAAGAGAAAGTGGAAGTTACATTTAAAGAAGAAATTCAATTAGGTGTGCTAGCTTCCACTGTGCTAGGTTTTGTTTCCCGCAGAGCTGCAGGTATGCATTGCAACACTGAATATTTTATGATTGGTGATATTTTAATCCCTAATAAAGTTTTTAATTATTATAGTCAATTTAACTGCATTCACCAAGAATGCAATGTCTGTCTGTTGGCAAATTTATGCAAAATGTACTGAAGGAATTTGGATGAAATTCAGTGAAGGTCAGGATGACACATGGAAAATTGTATTAGATTTTGGGAGTGATCTGTGGAAATTAGCTGCCTTGGTGGAGGTCAGCCCTGTTCGAGTGCTTTTTAGATTTAATTTATGATGAAATTCAAGAGTCTGGGGTTAGTATACAAAAACCAAAGACTAAACCAGGTCTAATCCAGGAGTAATCCCAGTCTCAGCACCCAAAGCCCATTACAATTGGGTACATAATTTATTCACTCTTTAGTCACACACTGGTGGTGGTAAGCTTCATCTGTAGCAACAGCTGCCTTGGGGCACACTGACAGAAATGTAGCTGTCAAACTGTGCCAACAGCTCCCTCGACCACCAAACACACTGCACACACTGATACAAAGGCAAGGTGGGTGAGGTGTCTTGCCCGAGGACACAATGGAAATATGAACCAGGCGGATCTCATTAGTTGGTGACCACTCTAGCTAATGTGCCATTCAGTCAAATAAAGAACACAAGATGTATTACAAAACATTTTCGTCTAGACACTATACTGGAATTTGTGAATGTGTAGTGTAGTAAAAATGCCTGTCTGTGCATATCGGAAAGGTTATGGTAAAAGTCAAGCGAGTTCATTTACTTGCAGTTGAATGTCGGGAGGAAAAAAGCTGACCAAGAACCACAAGCTAACCTCAAGCGGCTATACAATACTTTCTACATAAACTGTATGCTGCTGAACTGGTTTTTCTCCCTCTTAAAGAAAATATTAGGGACAGTTCACATCATCATTCTTAGGGGTGTTTCATTATTTTTACTGAACAAAATGAAAACCACGAAATCTAAACATGACCAGGGGATTATGGGAAGAGAAAGTGATACGCTAAAGTATACATTATCTGAAAGGCCAATGGGTCAAATATAGCTCTTTGTATGAAAAACATAGGATAAGAGACATAGAACCAAAACGGAACAAAACTGCAACTACTTCTTAACTAATTATATTTCCCTGGAATAGTACTTGGTCTTAATACTGGTCTGAAATTACTTTTTGAACTTTTTTTAAACAATTAAGCCAAGAGAAAAACAAAATTTGAATCTTATTTGGAGACTAGACTAGTTCCTAATCCACCCTGGGCAGTGGACAGTTAGTTGCAGAGCTGATGCAAAGACAAAAAAATCCAGATAACCATCCGCTCTCAAAGTGTAGTGGCAAATTAAACTGACCAGTTCTCATAATGCATGCATGAACAGTTTGATAATTCAGAATCCATGAAGCAAACTAGAAAGTTATTTTTATGGTTTCAAATCCCAATCAAGACCTTTTTCAATTAGAGTTTTTTGAGATGAAACAAAGCCACAACATTTCCCCTGTGAGCATGATCTTTGTGACAGCAACAAGGGAAAGCTGCTTGTATTCAAACACCATTGAATTTAATTAAAGCTTTTCATTTGCTAATATCTGACCCCAGAGAATCCCCTCAGTTACTAAGGTTCGAGGAAAATGATGGGAATAGCAGATCCCAAAAAGGAAGGGGTTAAGTTTCCTCTTTCCGACAGATCCCAGGTGCAGCATGTCCCACCTTAGGCTACAGAGTCTCCACACAGGGCAGACCTTTATTAGCCTTTGGGATGGGAGCACACCATCCCTGCTGCTCCATAAAAGACAGTGTTCCTGTGTCCAGCTCAGCCCCATAAAAGACTTAACAGAGCTCACATGACCCCCCTGTCCGCCGCTTTGAGCAATGGTGCATTCTGGGAAACCTAGGGCACCAGACGAGACGGCTGTACACTATAAAGGGTCTGTTTTTTACAGGCTGCACAGATGAGCACATGTGCTGTCCACTCATATGGTCAGCCTAAAGGCCATCTGGGGCCGGGCCATACAAGACGAAACAAGACAAAGGTTGAATAAACATTGTGAGAAGGCAACAGACAGTAGGTACATGTTTTCTTGTGCCTTGTGATATTTAAAGGTAAGACCATAATATATCTCTCGCCAAATGTGTTAATTAAATAAGTATTGGAAAACACATTGTTTTTGGAAGCATTTCTGTGTCATTGTATTAAAATCTGTTATATAATGTTATTTTCAGCTCATGTTTTGTCATTGATTTGAGGAAGTTGGTTCATTTTAGCAATGAACTAAATATACCCTACAGATCCTGATGACATGTCTAATCTAAATCGGGATACAATAATATTTAATTTAGTCTATTTAGAGTTTTCAAAGCTTTGAGAGCTGCTGATTTGTGGACAGAAGCAGAGAGCTCTGACATGTGGGTGACTTCTCCTCACTGTTTGCATGTGGTTTGGGGAGTTTTTTGTTTTCTTTGCACCGGGTTTAGTTTACGGTTGTGGCTATAGCGCAAACACAGGACCCCAGGAGGCATTGGTTCAACTGACCTCTGCTGACCTCTGGCTTTTTGTCACGACTGCGAGCGTAAAGTCCCTGATCTAACATGGTTAAGGCAGTGTGTGTCCAGGGGGAGGCCATTAGGACCAGGCTGACCTGTTTTTAGGATGAAATGGGATCACCTACACATCCTACATACACACACCCACTCACTCACACACACACATATACACACACACACAAAGGCACAACTTCTGACTAATAGGGGCCACTTAGTCTGGCTACAAACACCTCCAGATCCTCTTTCTGCTGCTAGTCTAAAACATTTCCCTCTTTAATTAAAACAACACAAAATAAGTCTTTGATCAAAATATCAGCTAACACAATAATCTTTAGCGTTGATTTAACCCTTAGTTCTTTAGACCGGTTTTTAGTTTTGGTTTAGTCCAGCTTGAGTACTGCTTTAGTTCTGGTTGAAATCTACTTTTGACAGCCTGTATTGATTTCTAATGTAGTTTTTAAATACAAATTCAGTGATATTATGGTTCTGTATATGCAATATGTCAGTCTATGTCAAAAAGCCAAACATTGCCAGTCATTTCATTTCAGCAATATTCAATGTAGTTATCACATACAAGTTCTTTCTTAAATGTGCAACTATGTTCATCTGTCTCAAACACTCTCTCCACACATCCACATTGTTTCTCTTTCTGCATCTGGGCAGTGTTTACTCATCCTCTGTTGTTTTGAGTTTGCCAAAATATGTAATTAGGTCAGAGTTTTATCAGCAAAATGCTTACGCAATACCTGCATCTTATTTCATATGGTACTATGAGAAGCATGCATACTTGTGTCCTCAAATGTGCAGGATTAAGAGCTGCTGGAGGGGTCACCGGAGCTGAAACGCCTTGAATGTTCTTGCCATGAACTCATCCTTAAGCTTACTGAGCTAAAACATCTGGGCCCCTTACTTACCCCAGTGCAGATCTTCTAACTGTGGTAAAGAGGACAGCAGAAGGGGCATATTTAGGGTGGCTCTTGTACCCCTAAAAGGTTCCCAAGAACCCTAAGAGTAATACAGTAATATAGTTATTGTATAAATCAGGAACAATCAAGACAAAACCAGGTATAAACTGGGTCTAAACTGGGACTAAAGCAGAACATAATCAGGGCTAAACATGGTCAAGGGTAAATCTAAATTAGGACAATCTAGTGTTAATCAAAGACAAAAAAAGATTTAAATCAGGTGTAAACCAGGACCAAGCCAGGGCTAAACCAGGCCCACAACAGGGATGTGTGTTATCTAAAACTAAACAAGGAATAAAGCAACTTTCAATCAGTGCTAAAAAAAAAAAGTATGAACTAGGTCTAAACCAGGGACAGGTGTAAACAAGGACCAAACCAGATAAAAAACAAAACCAGGAATAAACAACAAGGTCTAAACTAAAACTATTCTATCAGTGTTTCCCCTGAACTTTTAGTCTAAGGTCTACGTTCGTTGGGCAACAATTAATTTTTTTACCGTGATTAATCAGACTGTTACACAGAAATTCAATAACTGTCTATGACCTTACAGATTTTCCTCTTTTAGTTCTTATTGCCATTTTTGTGTTCTACTTCTAAAACCCACACACTAACTCCAGGCTGTCATCCTGGTCTGCTCTGTTGAGTGACAGCACCTGAGAGGCCTGTGATGCACCGCTTATAGGCACCACAAACCAACAGCAGCGGCCCATTTGTCACGACTGAAGGTAATGTAGCCCAGCTGCCTGCCTGCCTGCCTGCCTGCCTGCCTGCCTGCCACATGGCACCAGTACCTCGCTCCACTCCCAAGGTGCTTTGTGTGTGCCTGTCCTGCCTGGCTGCATCTCAAAGCTGTTTGGTGACAAGAGGCAGAGGGACTACGGTGGTGAAAAAGGTAAAGCTTCATCATATATTCAACAGTAAAGGACACATGGTAATTATTTACTGTTTTAAAAAGACAACCTGCTCGGTGCTGAAGTTAATGCTGATTGACATTATCAACTCACATATCTCTGGAAAAGACTCGTTGCCACTTAAAGACATTTTTGAAATAGTTTGGCGTTTTTGTCATTATTGAATATATTAGGCAGGAAATTGTGAAAGAGACATGGAAGAAGGATTAGTGGTTTAATTTTTTGTCAACATTTGTTCTTTAACAAGATAAGTCAAATGCTAATACAATCTGAATAGGTCAGTTATGGGCAAAGTAAGATTTTTTTTGTGTTGATTCGGAACTCAGTTTAGAATATTTATACATGCATACTAACTCCGTCATTCACTTTAGAAACTAAATTAAAAAAATAGTTTGGGAAATTGTTGGGAAAACGTAAAAAGTAATATACAGCAAACATATAACAATATATGACAATATGAATGTTATCAATATTAAAGGCATGTGTTTGTCAAAAATAGAAATAAGTCTTTTTTAAGGTCTCTCTGTGACCTGGTATTGACTCAAGATCATGATTCAGCCGGAAGCAACAAGTCACATCTGTGTTGTGGCGTTTTTCAATTTTATCCCTCAAAACAAAAACAAAACAAGAGCCCTAAACAATAATAACTTATTATTCTGCGTTCCAGCTGATATCGGAGGTCGGAAATTGGACTTTGGAATGACGTCATCTATCCATCCTATTCCAATTGTTGACGTGAATAAAATTGCATAAAATTGATAAAAGTAATTTCTCTGAAAAGATAAAGAGACCAAGGATGTCAAAATGAGTAAAAAAGCACCAGGACAGAACAGACAGGCACAGCGGGGGCATGCTGTTCTCCATATCAGACTGTCAATGAATCTCATTAACATGGCTTCAGTAATCAGCATATTCTACTGAAGGCCATCCGCTCTGCTGCCACCTCCTTCCTCACACTTTGATTACAACCATGAGGCATAAATTAACTTTTTTTTTTTTTGTGCAAAACTCACCACGAAGAGTGTAATAGTAATATCTTCATTGAAGGGATCCTTTTTAATCTATCCTGACTTTCCTGACTGCTTTCAACCATAAAATTCTGAAATTCAAAACATACCTTGAGTTGTATTTTTATATTCTGTCACAGTGACTTTCTCATATGCTGAAAATACTTGGTTTCACCTTGCTATGAGTGATGAAACCCTACCTTGCTATTGTTGGCATTGCCTGTTGTAGTGAAGTTGCTGTGGCCAGTAGGGAGAAAGATGACATGTACTGTATCTAATCTGAGCTTTTTCAGGAAGAAATAGCAATAGCTCCCCAAAAGAAGAAGCATTTCTCATTGTAAATTGTGACATGCTAAATTTAGAAGCTTGACAAAAAGCTCTCACGTTTTACCAGTGCAAGCCAGCAGGTTGCTGTGTCAAAAATATCCACTGGGCTTTGTCTTCTGCAGTTTTAGCCTCGATCATTGAGCAGATGAAGTAAATGGGCACTCAAGCTGTCATTTTTCAAATGACAGCTTATACCAGATAATACAAAGGAATTACACCAAAACATTGTTATGGGTGACACTGACACTTTAGACTTGATTAAACATGACAAAAAGCAATGGAGATGACATTTTAAAAGCAACACAGTTTAATCTTTTTGCTATCGTTTGCAATGGTGTAATGGAATAATTTACAGTGTGACAGCCCACTCCCCAAATTTATAGTGAGAGAGATCTACCACTACAATAAACATGAATGAAAGGTCCAAATACTATTGTTGTTTTAAGCTGTGAGTTTTTGAGATGAGTTGAATGGACAGCAGGATGTTAGTCTTTGATGCAGGATGGATGATCTCAGGTTGGTCACAAATGCCACATGACATTGTTTAACAGGAAGTCCTGACCCCATAAACCATGTTCCTCTTTTTTATTTGCCACTTCCTTTATGGCGGCAGCTGGCACCCAATGGAAAATCTACTAATATTGTACAAACAGTGTTTCACAAACTTTTCAACAACTATGAATAATTGGATCTCCATGGTTTTGAACAAAGTCAGAACTAATACAGGTATAAAGTAGGACAATAGGATCTATCAAGGTTGAACCAGAACAAAGTATAGGACAAAACCAGGACCAGAAAATAACTAAACCGGAAATAGACCAAGGACTAAACCAGGTCTGAACCAGAAAAACCCTTCATCTAAATCCGGACTATGGCAGAACTAAACCAATACTAAACCAATCCAATCTAAATTGCTGTTAAGTGCCACCGGAGGACCACTACTTCAGCTTGAGAACCAGTGGTCTAAAAACTTACAACAGTAATATGTGCTAGTCCTGGGAGACATTTGTGTGGCATACGATGAGACAGAGGAGATTAGACATGTGCCAGAGCTGTTCCCAACACCACACATGCTCATTGTTTAAACATGATCCCATCCTGCCAATATCATCAAATCTGAATTTATAAAGGCTGCAGTCGACTCGATATTTCTAACATCTGACAGAATGGAGAGGCACTCACTCCCCTCGCCGAAAAACACAAAACTACAATAAAAACATCTACAATACATTTCAAAGGGACCAAAATATTAAAATTACATGTATGGCTTGAAGACTAGCTTAATGTTGCAATGCTGTGGCATGTCCCTTACATGATAAAGGACTTCTAAACTTTAAATCTTTCTTCTTATATTTCAAAGGGACTTGAGGTGGTTGAGGCTGTTGGTGGTTGAAGCCTATGATAATAATTATGGGCCAGGGAAGAGTAAAATAATAATTATGACAGATTACCTATTTACGTCATAGAATATTTTTTATTTTGGGATTTTTTTTTACATTTTCAAACAGATTTTTATTTTAGGAACCTACTACTACAAGCAAGGATAGAGACCATTTAGTCACAGGGCTGACAGAGAGACATACACTGAAAGACAACCTAACATACCTCTATGGATGGTGGAAGGAAGCTGGGGAGAACCCACAACAGTGCAAGTAGGACATGTACTGTAGACTCCACCCTCCAATATCATTAAATCTCAATTTAAAATGTCTAAGGTTTGATATGTGCAGGGTTTTTGTTCACTAGTTTACTGTTGTACTTACTTCCATGACTGGAAACATGTAGTGAGAGTGATAGGGGATAAAACAAGAATAAGTGCTTCGAGGTTGAGGGAAGGAGAGGTGTCTATTTTAACTACATAGTGATGGTTTAATATGGTGGTATGATGAAATGTGAATAAAAACTGTACATGCTTTCAATTGGGACAACAATATTAATATTTCAAACATTTGAGGGATGACTTTTACTCCCTCTGCCCTAAAGCCTAAACATCTACAATACACTACATAAACTACTAGCACTGTTCGCTTACCGTAGGAATGTCAACTTCAGATCCGGGTTGATTAACAGTGTGTCTTCTTAAGCCTGCTCTCCCCTTTTTTCCTGATAGTCTCCAGCAGCACCAGGCAGTGTTCCCAAACTTCCCATGGTCCTATGAAGTTCTCGGGGTGTGTTCCTGGCACTGAATACAGAGATAGAATAAATAAATCACATTCAGCAGTGCCTCTGGAGAGAAGGAATCTGACTGGAACGGACTACAGGGGATATACAAGACATCTGGCAAGTTGAAAATGACAAGCAAGAGACATTATTTTTAGGGAAAGAGCGACTACTGGTTGAAACAAAGCTCAAAGTGTATTTTTATTTGAAAGATGAAAGCAGTGACCAGAAGGGGAGATCAGTCACACTCTTGTCAGCCAGCAGAGTGAATCAGCTCATGTTGGCTTATGTTGTGTGATAGCACGTCCTGTTAGCCATTTTGGAGAGGCCACTCTATTTCAGACCATTGGACAAACATGAGCCTGGCAAGCCATCCTTCTGCTATTCTATACAAAGAATTTATATGGATATTCACCAGACACCAAGGGATTGTGTCCTGCAAGTTTAGAAATATCAGCAAAGAGAAAGAAAGCTAAAGCAAAGAAATCCAATTAGAGTGATGAATAAAAGTGACATGTGCTGCCCCCACATCTGCTGCCATGGTCAGACTTGGCTCCACTTCAGAAATAAGTGGCAGGGTGCGTATATTTTAGAACATGTAGAAATGTAGAGACAGAAAGAGATTAAGTCAAGCAGAGAAGGCAGGGAATAGACTAGAGTAAAGAAAATTTAAGAACTAAATGTACACAGTACTAGGACTAAACCAGGACTACATCATTTAGCCTCATGGTCTAAAACAGGACTAAACCCAATCCTAACCAGGACTAGGGCTGGGAATAACAGGGTACCTTACCATTCGATACAATACATGGCTCGATACCAGTAATAAAACACAATGGCGATATCTGATATATGATCACCTATAATATATCACTGTTTTTAAAGGAGCTATTATTAATTATGCATAATTGTTTATATGACCAAGAGTAAACCAAACCAAAAGACGTAATCACGACTTAACCAGGTCTAAATATGACCTAAACCAAGACTACTGACCATACACCAAGTACTTAAATGTCTATTTGAATAAATGCAGAAACATAGAAGACAGATTGTGACTTAACCAGTTCCAATGTTAACCAGAACAAAACCAGGATTACACAATCAGTCTAGGTCAAAAGCAGGACTAAACCAGGACTAAACCAGGTCTAAACTACATGTTCAAAAGATCTAAAGCAACTAGAACTAAAACAGGTCTTAACTGATCCTGAACAAGGGCTATGCAGTTCTCACGGTCAGACTTGATACAACTTTGAAATACGTGTCAGTTTGAATACAGCAGAAATGTAGAGACAGAGGGAGATGGAGTAACTCGAGCGTAAAAAGCAGCAGAAAAAAGAGTGAAGAAGAGCAGAGAACAGCCATCCGCAACAAATGTGCTTCAAGGCTTTTCGTTCGTGGGGGTGACAAGTGCATTATCATAGGTTAATGAGAAGTCTAGTGCTGCCTGTAGCTGCAATCAGGAGAGCTCTGCCTCCACCAGCACCTCCATCAATCAGCTTAGACACCAAGTCCCACTCAAGAAGAAACCAAGACATGCACACCCGCAAACATCTACAAGTACAGTACAATATACGGCCTAAAACTGTTCAATTTAACACAAGAAGAAGATTAGACTGTGCAATTATGAGGTATTTATGGACACAATGAAAGATAATTAGCACCTCCAGCTGAGCCTCAGGTGTGATCGCAGAAAGAGTTGAACTATAGCAGTCGCTCAAATGTGGGTAATTCAGGAAAATGGCTTGAGAACTATATTGGAAAGATGGCACCTGAAATTTCAATGTGGCTGCTCTGTTAGCGGAGTGATGTTGGCACAGTCTGGAGAGGATAAGATCACGCTGAAGGCATCTGGTGGAACTGATATGGGTTTTTACAAAACAACAGTGTGTGTGCAAATTACTTTATTAAGTTGTGGGTAGAAATATACTGGGAAATGTTGAAAGATTTTCACCTCTCTGTAAGGAGGCCAAATGCAATCTCTCAACTAGAAATGGCGTCTTTGTGTCTTTACTGTGTTACTGTGGCATAGATATAGACAAACTGCTTCTAAACTGAAAAAAATGGCTGATAACTCTATGTGCAGCCACATGATTGTTCTCAAGTCAAGTTTATTTGTATAGCTGCTAGCACAATTCCTACCCAGGGTAACTCAAAGTGCTTTTCATTCTCACATTATGGGTCCAGCAATTGATCACATTACGAGGGTTATAGTGACTCACTTTTTACTGCAGTCCATACAAAGCCATTCTGTCCTTGGGCAAAAAACTTCATCTACCTTGCCTTCTTTTGTGTTAGTGTGTTTGGTATGGTCGCCACATCTCCATCAGTCTGCCTCAGATAGCTTACCACCAGTGTGTGAATGTGAAGTGAATGAATAACAGCTGCTGTATAGAGCTTCGGGTGCTTGAAAATTGCTTTAAAAAATTATTGATGTCACATCTGCTTGATAATAGATTGTTTTATTTTCTCTTTTTCCTGTTGCAAAGTCTACCTCCACTGCTCTGCCACTCTGAGAACTGGGTGTTTTCATTGACACACATACTGCTGCTGCTCACTGATGTTTTGCAGTGGAGCTTTGCCCCAGTGATTTTCGAGGTCTTCTACTCTCAGCGGACTACAAGAGTCCACATGGAGAGGGGAGCCGGGCCTTATCACTGCGGATTAGCTGGCAGGAGGGGACAGGAATAGGGAAGGCGTGAAGGGGTATAGTAAAAAGCAAGGTGGCTTCGTGTGAGAGAGATTATCATTCAGTTGCCAAGGCTGGATGATAGTACGAGCCGCTGGACAGGAAATGAGGCGAAGGACACCCACTGACCTGTACACTCTCCATACCTCTGAGTCTATCGGAAAAACAATTTAAACAGCTAATAGAAGCCCGCTCATCATGTTTCTCCATGTTGTACAGCAGAATTGTAACTCAAACAGCAGGTCATTTCTGATTAAAATACCCCAGGCTCCGGACTAACCCACACCTGTCACAGGGGACGATTCCTAGTTATGATATTATGCATTATAGCTCGCAATCAGGCGGATGTGTATAGCTGCCTGTTTATAAGTGGATAGAGACAGCAAAAATAACACTCTAGAAAGAATAGTGTTACTTCAAAGTATTATTCACAAGTAAGCAAAAAAATCTAAAGGACAAAGAAAAGGACAAGCAAACTTGAGAAGCTAGATTTCTAAGTAACTCTTCTAATCAAACAATCAAAAATTGTTTCCAAATTTTCCAAATAGTCTTTTTGTCAGTTCCAAACCTGAAAAATGGGGAGCTTTGTGTCAAAAAAGGCCATAAAACGTAGAATTATCAATATAAAAAAAAATCTCTGATTACAAGATGGTTTGCAAGTAATAGTAATGAGGGTAACTTATAAAAGTAACTCGTCTAAATGTAACTAATTACCACCCATATCTAATTGAATAACAACAGGAAGCCGGTGGAGTGTGCACAGGAAGGGGACAGGCCTGGGTCAGTGCGCAGGTGGAGGTGGGGTCCATGCTGTGGGTGAGGGTCTCAACATGTCCCTGACACAATGTGAACAGGATGGAGCAGGAGGAAGAGCACAGCAGGCACCGGGGGGCTGTGTCCTGAGAGACCGCCACTATGTAGGATGAGCAGTGGAGCATGGAGCTAACTAAAGCTACAATAGAATGATAGGCAGGCAGCTATAGTTAAGCACACAAGGATACATCTAGGTCATTGTTTGAATCCAGGAAGAGTCAAAGCTAGAGTCACACATTTTGACTGTTGATTTTTTTGTGTTAACTTGAGTGTTTGACTGTATTTAATAACGTCAGATTTACCATATTGGTCCCTAACTATATTTGCACCCAGTGGACTTCAATCTTCAGCTCATAGGCTAAAAAACTATAGCTAAAACTATGGAAGGATATTTATGTGCGTTTAAATTTGTGTAGTTTTAAAAATCAGCTTACACAACATATTTTGCAAATGGTAAGCATATTTTTATACTTTTGCATCAATGTACTGCTAAATTATTTAACAGACTATACTGTAAGTTTGTAAGGCCATTACTTCTACTAGCCCTTGAAACCTGCTGTGTGGGAACAGCTAAATAAAGCAACAATAGAATGATAGGTAGCCAACTAATTAAAAGAGTCTTTAGTTTTGGCCTTGGAAACTGTCTGCTTTCAGGAAGTATAAGGTAGGGCCAAATATTTTTTTTGTGGTCACTAGTATTTCACCTACATAGGCAGCAAGGCTCAAGGTAGCAACATGTGGACTCTTCTCTGGTAGGTTGGCAAAAAATAAGAAAATAGCTACTATTATATTCACAATATTTTCCCATTTCCAACATTGTCCAGTCATTGAGTGGACAGACTAGGACTTACCACAAATACATAAATAGCTATCCCCTTGAGAAGCTCTGCTATGTAGGATGAACTAACTGTAGCAACAATACAATGATAGACAGGCAGCCAACTAGTTACAGCGACTGGACACTGGTAAACATGCTCCTCATTGGATTGCATGAGCAGTAGTGTAAATGCAAATCCACCTTCAGACAAGGCTCCATTAAGGCTCTCCCACACAAACACTATCGCCAGAGATGTGTTCCTTCGATAACAGCATATGCTTTTAAATCTCCCTGGGTTTTCGTTCGTTCCCTATACAACAGCAGCACATGGACTCAACATCTTCATTATTCATGCTTTTATTTCATTTTGTCGCAGTGGGATCATCATCTGTCCCACTTCCTCGGCCTGGGACGCACTGACTGATGGATAATGTGGGAAAAAACATAGGAAGAGGCAGGGTCTGTGTGTGTGTGTGTGTGTGTGTGTGTGTGTGATCTTAATGGCTCTAGCAGCAGCAGAAGCACAAGTACACCAGTGACTTCAAAACCATTTACTTTTCCACACTATGACATCCATGTGTGAATTATTTGTCTCTAGCGACAATCAGGAATATTTTGCTTGTAATTAGTAACTGTCAAAGTTTAAAAAGGCAAACAATATTGGGGGAATGAAGATATCCTTGAGTGTACACTTATAAAGCTTAATGGCATTGGCATGTGTTCAACAGTTGCAGATGTTCAGTGGTTACAATGAAAAGCATGATTTTAGTTTGAGTTTGTTGGTCTGTATTTTTATTCTTTTTCCTCTGTACTCAAAAAACAATGGTCTCTTTTTTATTAAATCGGCAGGAATGGTTAGACATGGGCAAAGGGAGAAATCAATGATTAGTTTTTGCTATATGCAGATAACTGTTGACATTATACACCCATTTAACCCCCTACTTACCTTACCTACTTACCTAGTTGTGGACTAACTGTCTTCATCTCCACAGAAAATTGGGTTGCTGAAAAGAAAAGAAAACAATTTGGAAATTCTGGTATTTTGCAAATTATGTCAGAAGAAAACAGTATACTTATATGGCCTACTTAAACTGAAGAATTGAGTGTGATAAATGTATGTGAATGACCATCAAATATGCTGTAGCTCCTGATGAAATGCTGCTTTGTTAACTGAATACAGAGAAAGCACTGTTCAGTTCACAATAAAAAAGTAAAAGACATTAGACAAGTGAAGACAAAAGTGGATTATAGAAGCACACGTCCTGCTGTGTTTTTGTAGTTTTACTTCAAAAGTTTCGCTCTGTTCATGTAGACCAAACTATAGCTTTTTAGTTTGGCACAATGGAGATACTTGCTGTGACAAGCGACATGAAACTTGGAAAACTAAGGGAATGATAGGCCTCGTTTGAAGTTCGGTCCAAAGGGAGTATCATATTTTACACATTAAAAAAAGAATTAGTTCCTTCCAACCAGAGGGTTAATTTACTTACAAGTAAAATTACAAATGTGTGGCGTGAAATAAGACGTTGTAATCAGTAATGATATGACAACTTACCAGCCTCAAGGATAAATGGTAGACACCCTTTTTACATTAAGTGTAACCTAACATTCTACAGCTACAGCTCCCTTAACTCATGTTCAAAAACCAAATTAATTAATAAAACATTTTTAATTTTATGATCTAATTCTACAACCCCACGGCTCC
>JAVQKG010378544.1:0-10202 GCA_036025885.1 Hypseleotris bucephala | reverse complement strand
CTCAATAATGTCCTGGAATAAAATAAAAAAATAAACTACCAATTACTTTCAGATCTGAGACAAATCTCAAGTACAGTAAAAAGCATACAAAATACTAGTGTTTATGTATATTTAAATATATTCTCTGGCACAATCTTACAATGGTAAAGGTATTTTCTATATTTTCATGAAGTATTGTAGTTCAGGGGTAGTTGCTGCATCCACAATGCTCTTATATTGTATATTAATGGTAAAGAATCTACTGTCTAATAATCATTTGTGCCAATATTTTTGACTGACCCCTTGTGGCTGAATTTAGTACCTGAGCCTATCCCACAATGGTAGAATGGATCAACCCTAGTCTATTGTTGCCCATTGCTGGTCATCCAACTGCTTTTACAATTCAGTTTGTCTTTTTATTTAGCTGTTCTCATAAAGCCATTGGTGTTAGATCACAAAACATAAGATTACTATAATCTAGGATTTTTTTTAAATAATGGATTTGTAGCTAAATATTAAATCCTGGACCACAACCTGCTCCCATTAGAATATATGGAGTAAGGTCTGAATAAAAAAATGAAGCAATATTTATAATGTAAAATTGATGTGATTTGAGACTTCGAAGCCACATTCCCTCTTGCGTTGTCCTTGCTTCCATTATGACCTCCTTCAACCCTAGCTTCCAACTGTGGAATTAACCCTGACATCTTAAATGCAGTGCAGCTTGCGTATCGTGCACGGCTAATGCTTGTGTGGAGCACTGCAGCATTGTGTGCAGCAGATCATGACTGATAGTAGATTATAAGAAGAGCTAGCATGGTCCCAGTCATTAAAGCTGACTTAACCTTAATATTATGATATGGGGTTTAATGGGGATAATCTCGTCAGAATATATTGTACATGCCGCCCACAGTTTTATAGATAGATAGACGGTGTGGTTGTAAGTTTTCACACACCATATTTTTCTGTCATGTTTTTTCCCTAGTGCATGCTAAGTGCTAATAAGCTATGCCAACACCATGAAAATCGCATGTAATTTACACTCAAGAACAATAAGCACTCAGAAAAACACAGACCTCCACCAAGGCATTCTCAGAGCTTGATTTGAGCAGATTATCCTAAATAGTTCAGTTACATGTCACCACAGGGTGATGTCATCTGTGTACAGCGAGTGTACTTCTGGACCATTTGGCTTACTTCTGGTTTGACTTTTTCATTGTTTTTGGAGGCCAACCCATTAGCAGTCATTTTTTTAAGTTGTGCAAATACTTTCACAGGTGCTAAAACTCAAACTGTGAAGTTATGGCTCATGTCGATAGGAAAAGAAGCACTGCTGAGTTTCTTATGGCCAGTACCAGCAGGGAATTGGGTAGTCACTGGTTACATTTTCTCATTTATATTTTTTTAGAAGATTTAATGCGTCATTCTGTTTTCGTCTAGTTTAGTCATTTTATTTTTAAGTAACAATGCCCCTTTTCAGCTACTTGGCGACCAATCTTTGTCTGCAGGAATGACAAGGTTTTTAAGCAGGTTTTGATGGCAAATTATCAGCTATAGCACATAACATAGAGCGTATCTTCACCTCCTTCTCGCCGCTCTGTGGGAGTGATTTGTAGCTAAGGTGGGGGAGTTAACACTGGAACAACTAGCAAAACAACAACAGAAGATCCAAAAATACATTTAGTGGTTTGCACCCGTCTTTAGCGCTCGCCTGATCACACCCGGTTTGAGCTCGGGCCGACTGGAGATTGAGCAACTTGCTTTGTGTCATTCGATGACAACTTGCAACTCACAAAGCCATAAGGACTGTGCATAAGCATGATAAAGGCACAGGGCTCCCATCTGTTGTGTTTTTCTGTTGTTGGAAAATATACACTATTGTTCTTGGGTTGGGGTAATACAGTTTTATATTGAATACCACTTTTCCTTGAATGATATCTATATATAATATATAATATATATATTGATACAACTTAATGCTATATATGTACTGTATTATTTGTTTGTCTCGTTTGAAAACAATAATTTTATTTTATTTTGCATCAAGTACTGTGATATAATATTTGTTCCACACTAATGGTTCCTGTAAAAACCATGAATCATTGTTTATCCCTAACACTGGAATTATCTTCTTAAGCCGTTTTTATTTTTGTGGCATTTCAGATTCGCGGCAGCATCTGGCATTAGTGGCTTGTGGTCTTGGTGGTGACGAGCGGTGCCAGCGGAACGGAAGTCTGCCATAAAAGAATCATCGGACTCGGGCGTCAGTGCCAACAAACGACTGTGGACTGATCTCTACTGGGATTTTGAGCAGCGCGCGGTAAGAGGAGGAGGCCATGTGGACCGCACGGCTGCTAGTCTTCGCTAGCCTCTTTGCTCCAGCCGCTCTGGGTAAGTCTGCTTTTTCATGCACATAGTTCACTTACTGTCCACTTTGTGAAGTAGACTGTTTAGCTTCTAGTATACTCAATTACCTCATCAACCTAGCCAGTAATAGTCAAGCACACATGTAGTAGTCACATAAAGTTACAGACTTTTTGATTAAATTTTGTAAAAAAAAGGGAAAATGCCAGTGAAATTGCAGCATGAAAGTAGGGTCTTGAATCAGGTAATAGTTATTTATAGGTTATATTACATTTTAGGAACATTGTGTAATTTCACCTGAAAACCAAGTATCTCTAACTTTTTGTGACTTGTACTAGTAGTATTTCAGTCTAACAAAATGAAGAAGACCGATCACTGACTTCACATATACAACTATTTTCCACAGAGAAAGGGTTGAAAAAGATACAGTGAGCAGCAGTTCTGTGGGCAAAAGAGACACTGGTTTGAAATAATTCAAAAGACAGAATTAGCTCAGATAAACATTTGATACATGTCCAAATGCACAAGATGACAAAACAAGCCAGATTTCAAACTCTATCCAAACTGCATTTGTGTCCTATTTAAATGTCAGAACCATCAGCCAACTGTGATGAAAGCGTATGACTGCATCTTGTCTTATTTTCACTGTCTATCGAGTTCCTCTTCTCTCACTAATTAGCAGCTTCTTTACTCTCTGAACTCTCCCAAACTTTAGACTTGTTTTTCTTCTGCCTGTTCCACTCTATTTTTAGCCCTGTCCCTCTTGCTCCACTAGGGACTTGTTCTGAAATGACTCTCAAAGAATTGTTAACTTCTTTGTAACAGTATTTTTCAATAGCTTTATTGCAGAATTACATATTTTGCCTTTTGTAGTTTATTGTTCTGCGCATTATAATCTTAAGATTAATTTGCATGGCCACTTTTTGTCTCCCGCCTCTCGGTAACTAGTGGTGCTTCCGTTGGAATGCTACAGAGGCCAAGTAAATGAAGTAATTTAAATTCAGATTAAAAGACATCCGTGGTGGTAGTCTTCTGGTTTGTGTGTATTCAAACGCTGGTTGGTCACAATTAGCAAGGGTTTAGATGCAAGGAGTGTTGGGAGTGGGGCAATGGGCCATAAAAATGTTAATTTGAGATGGCTAAAACCATCAATGGGAGCTTTGAAAGTAATTGAATGGTTTGTCTGATATGTTTGTAGGTTGCAGATGACAAAGTAGAGCATTGTGCATATTGAAAGGGCACTTGACTGTGGTAGTTTTGCCTTATTGCTCAATAGAACTGAAATAGTTGACTGAAATATGTTATCTTTCTGCTGATGCTACAAGACCTCATTTCATAAAAGCAAATCAAGGGTAGGACTGACTATTATTGTCAATTATAAAATGTAGTTTCATTAAACTGCTTATTCTTATTCATTATGTTGTTTAAGGCAGGGTGACTTGAGCCTGGGGTGACTTTCCTCAGACAACCAAATGACTGGACCCATTCCCAGGTTGAGAGGGCATAGTGCTATCCATATCCACCTTTATGCTAAGATTTCTATTTAAATTGCATTGTGAGTCATTATTGGAAGTCGTTATTTTAACCTTTTTGACCTAGTGTTTGATTAGCATTGACGCTAAAGAACCATATCAATCAGTGTAGCGCATCTCTTTTGCTATTCATTTGCTATTCCTCTACATTTCCCCAGCCCACTTTAAAAAGCTTGTCTGAAGTCATGATTACCCTTTTTTTTTTTTTTTACTAAAGTCAGTGCTCTTAATGGAAATCTATTGTCCACAAAACCTAAGGAATGTCTGAGATTAGGTTAGATGCATATTGATATCCCATTGGCTAGACAAACACTGACAACAGAACACACAGCCTCGGCCAATTACAAAGTGTCACGGGGGCGGAATTTATAAAAACACAGACGTACATACATTAGATTGAGAAATTGGCCTGAGACGTGCACAGGTTGTGTTTGGCTTGTTTTAGTCCATTTACCACCACCGTCATGGATTCACTATAGCAACTTCAATTTTTCAAATTGCATACTATAGTTTTGTGGATTGATGATTGTGCTTTCCTGTCTGTAATGCTGCCACCGCGTTCATTTACATCTGTGTAGGATGGAGAAGGAGTGGAAAAAAGATTGGTCATTGTAGAAAAAAATACAAATTGGACCACTTAGGAAAGCTAGCTGGATTGACTGCATGGTTCCTAGTTAATGAGGCGAAGCATGTACAAACACCTGGAGACTTATAGTAATCAATCATTTAGGTTTGTTAGTCATACTTCAATAATCTATCATTGATCACATAGGAGTCTGCATGTCATTTTTTTGTTACTGTTGGTCCTCTGTAGATCCAAAGAGTTGTTGGGTTAATTGGTTGGATTCGATGATTTAACTGGCCCATAGTGAATGGATGTGAGAGTGAATGGTTGCCTGTCTGTGTAAGCCCTGCGACTTACCAGCATTTGTGCATGCCATCTAAGGCCCCTAGTTAGTGGGATGTATTTCACTCTATATTATAAATATTTTTTGTAAACATATGGCTCAGTGGGTTTAAGGAGCAAAAAGTTACACAACAAACGCTAATTTAGTAAGTCAATTTTAGAGATCTGTTTGTACTATTAATTCTTTACAAAGGGGAGGAGGCGTGAGAAAACAAACAGAAGGTATAAAATGAGCATTCCTTAGTAAACACAGACTAAATCAACTGTCAAGACTTACTGCTTGACTACCGCTGATGTCAAACATTTGGTTTACTTACAAGAAGATACTCCCCTTTGAACACCACAAATAAAAGTTGACATAGTATGTAAACAGTTTGGCAGTTTTCTTATGGAATAAAGCCATCGTTTGACACTGCGTCTCCTCCTGTAGCTGTAAGCAGACAGGACCAGATGTTCCAGTGAGATGTACTGCAGCTGGGGCGCTTTAATGTTGTAGTGGGAGTGTGTCATTGTGTGTGTTAGGAGAAGGTTCTCTTGGGGATGGTGGCCTACTTCAGAATGGTAATCTATAGTCCCTTTAGTCTATACAGGCACAGGCATGTACACTAGATTGAATGCAGTGCCGACTTGAGCATGAAAGACAACATAAAAAATGCACACTGACCAACATTTTTTCTTTATTTGTAGACAAGCATACATGCAGTTTGCAAATAATGTGAATAAATTGGTTGGAAAACAGTGCTTGCATGTTCTTGGGTACAAAACATTATGACTGACTCCTAGAAACTCGTGTCACATGTCTCTGTGTCAGCCCTGCAACTATGTGTGATAAGGATTGCTATTTTTTGTTTCTCTTTGGTTTGGTTGCTTTTTTTGTTTGTAAGTAAAACTACAAAGTCAGGGGAGATTAGAAAAAAAAGTTCCATTACAGAAGTTGTCACTGTGTTGGAAAATAAGTCAAGTAAAGCGTATATCTTCAATTTTTTTAGGTTACTGTGAGTATCAGAGCAAAATGTCTCAAACATTGTGACTATGGCTAGACACCGTAGTTATCTCAGCTTTCTGTAAATGTAAACCTATGGCGACTCACACTGACTGTTGACTTTTTATTTTCCATTCTGACATTTAGTTTGAACTTAAGCACGTTTGTCATGGTCATGTCTAAGGACAAAATGCTTATTGTGCTATGTGTGGCGATTTACCTTAAAAAGTTATTGAACTGGTTTGTCGCTGTGCCCATTGTGAACTTACTATTATCCCATTGAAATGTAACCAAATGATTGTAGCAGATAGGAAACTTGACAAGCTAGAATTTCTATAACAGGTGTCCCTAAAGTCTGATACAGATTTATGGCTCAATAGAAATTTAAACCCATTTTACTAGTGTGGATTTATTACCCTATAAATGAATACTTTCTGTCCCACATGTAAAAAGTTGGCTAATATTAGCAAGCATATGGTAAGTGTATTCTTGGCGGCTCTCAGGTAACGCCAGGTAAAAGGGCACGCTCCGAAAGATACATTGCAGAGACAGGCCTACACAGCATGAGACCTCCTCCCTATCATTCATAATAAGCATCTTCCCATGCTACACAGAACTTGGCCACCTCATACACACCTTATATTCTCAAGTGTCTGGTAGTTGATGTGTTAGGCTTGCCGTATCCACCCAAACAAGGGCAACAAACTCTTACTATCAGTCTTGCCTGTTCTCGTTTCCCTTAATTAATCTCCTTGTGCCAGGGCGCTGACTTCATCCACTATACGGCATCCATGGATTTGCCTAATTTGCTTAATTAATTAAACAAATGATTTATTCAAGCTCGTATTTCAAAAAGAGCCGAAGTTATTTTTTTATTTTTTGTTTGTCTGGCCCGCTAAGGCATGTACTCTTTTTGTGATTATGCCTCTTATTTAAAAATAAGTAAGCTGCTTTTGGAGTGGCTGGATGTCAATCATTCATTTGGAATGGCTTAATGGCAAGGCATGTGTTTTTGAAGGCTGAGGGAAATTATGTATGCATTAACGCCGACATTGCATCAAGAAAATTAGGTTTGACAATGTGTTTTAGAGCAGTGACTTTATAATTAAGTTGATGTTTTTGTTTTAGTAGTAGTTTTTAGGCCATGCAAAGTAGGTAAGGATTAGGCGGGGAAAGGATAAAGCTAAGGTATATTAGGAAACATTTTTGACGATAAAATAATGACTTTAATGTCCAATAAATAAGAGGACTGTACAATGTTTGGCAAATATACTATAATTATCACAAAATCTGCATTTTTTTATTATTTTTTTTACATTTTTAAAAAAGGTATAATAACCTCGGCATATGTGTGTGTATCTATCAACTTCATGCAAAAACTACTGAACGGAGATGGATTAAAGACAAGTTAGTCCCACAGAAGGTTTGTTTAGTGTAAAGGGAAAATGAGCTGCCTTGGCGAAGGTCTAGTTTAGTCTTGGTTTACTCCTTAGTTTAGTCTTAGATTTTGATTGACATTCAAATTTGACCAGTACATACACACAATATTCTATTTCTATATAAATTTAGATTCAAAGATACTATATCAAAACGTATATTCAAAAATCATTACCACGGACAGTACAAGATAAGGAAAATATAGTTCTCGCAGGATTGTACAGCCCTAATAAATTACTGTGACATAATGCAGTCTTCTTTATATTCACCATACTTTGCATATTTCTATTACCTCATCTGAACTACTGTACGTCTCCCCCAGTCACGCCTACCAATTTCACTAATTGCATTCAACCCCTGTTCATATACTGTATACATTAACATTGTGAGGATGTGTGGGCTTAGTGAGGTACAAGAAATAGACTCAAACCAATGGGAGTGAATTTAGTGAATACTCACGTGTATTTATTTCATTTTAGATTGATTATGTTTTCTCATTTCGCAGAATAGCTAATTAAAACCTTGTCTTTTCACTTGTGGCCTTTTTTGTACTTGCTGAACATCACTAAAAGACTGGGATTGAATAGAGCATATATTTTAGTTTAAAAGCTCAACATCCTTTAACTGCTGGCTGTATTTTAGCACATTAAACATTGAGCAAGGTTGCACACAGCAAAACATATATTTATTACCACTAGACAGCTGTATAGAAATCATATGGCGAAGCACTTTGTATTGCACGTAAACGTTCAAATGTGTGTTTTTTTTTTTTTATTCGAAAGCTTTTATAGTGTATTTTGCCACACTTCGGACTAAGAATGGATTATATTTTTGCGCCAAAAAATATAATCTTTTTCTAAGGTACAGATAATAGTAGAAAAAAAATCACTTTACTTTTAAATACTGTTTTCGATTGGCATCCACAGTCGTCCAGATACAGTGAATTCTGTAGCGTCTTTCTCAATGCTTGATTTCTTTGGTTGTCATTTCTGCAATTTATAAAGTCCTTATTTATTTAAAAAAATCTGCCATTTCTCTCTGTCGAATAGGTGCATGCAGTTTTAAGGTTCTGCTTTTTATACTTATTCTTCCATGCTTCCAGTGAAAAGCATAAAATGTAGTCTAAAGGTAGCCTTTCTTCACCTATCTATTTAGAAAAGTGTTTTGTCCCCTCAGAAGTCTGCATATCAGCATACCAGATGGCAAAACAACACTCCGGGTATGTTTTTTTAATTTTAAAATATTATAACACAACTTAAGTAAAAGAAATAAAAGAACAGGTCAGCATATTAGGGCCCATTTTAAAACCCACTACTTTCAAACTGCAGTATCTTTGCATTTGATAAGCCAGTGCAATGTTTTGTGGCCAGTTGGCAGCGTGCTCCAAAAGACCACTTCTCTTTTTTACGTTCTTCAGTAATGAGTGAAAAATCGATAGCTCCTTGATATGGGCGAATAAAAAAACTGCCCTTTGCTGCCCGTTGCATTCAGCGCCATTGCCAAATTGCTGTCAGATCTCTAAACCTTTTGACAAATGAATGACAGCAACATTAAGAATTGCAGGCTTGGGTTAAATACCTCTACATGTTTTATAGGTGTCCGCCCGGGTCCAGTGTATATCTTTTCCAAATACTTGAATTATGCTCTCCGTTAGGTTGCGTAGCATAGTACAATTGGGCAAATGCTGAACGCTGCCATTTAAAGTGGACTTGCAGATGGCTGAGCTGTGCTTAATGAGGACAGATATTGACAGCGAGGTCAAGTGGCAGTGGATGTTAGTTTACATTAGGCTGCATAATGTGAGCGTGCACGAGAGCGGCCACTGTGCACGTGCCTGGCAGACTGAAGAGGAGAATTTCGAAGTAACAGTGCAATTCTCAGGGCAGAAACAGAGGTGGATGGGGGCATGTTTTTTTACATTGCATATTGGGGTTAGTTGTAAATTGGTGTATGTGCATTGACAGCGAAATGATATAGCCAGTGTGTAAAAATGAGTTAGCTAGTCTATGAAAAACATATTTTATTCACAGCAGAACTTGAATCAGGTGTTGAAAGTGAGACTGTTTATTTGGGGGAGAAAAACATTATTCATGATAGCAACACAGTATTGAAATGTAGATTATTCAAACTAACACAATTTTGTAATTCATTTGGCAATAGGTCTAAATGTCTATTATGACATTGGATTGTATTAGTCAGGATTGTGCAGCACTTCATAAAGGCATTATTTATAGACACATTTCACCTTGCCATCCACCATTTAAGCTGAAACTGTCTCACACACATATCATAATGGGCTATGGCAAAATTGAGTCATATGGAATTGGCTTGTACATGACATAGACATTTCTGTCAGCTATACTGGGGTATGCATAAAGCTTACATGCTTTTCACCCCCTTCCCGTAAAATCAATCCTACATGTCCATGGAGCTTCTATGCGACATAGTTGCATTCTTCTGATACGGCGCCTGCCAGATAGTTCCTTACATGCAAATCTATCAATGCATTCCACCATGTATTGCTTTTTACAGTCACCCACAAAGGTATGACAAGGATGTGAGTGAAGTGAACATCCACCTACGCATGTTAGACATGCAAACGTTCTGATTACAATACAACCATGAGGCCAGATCATAGACATTTTGCTAATTTTGCTAATGCCTTGGCAAATAAACTGCAATAATGTTGAAATTAGTTTATGTATGAGTTGTTCATTATGAATGTCTTGAGAGCAATCAGGTACCTGGCTATACACAACACAATGGAAATGGTTGTTCCCTTTTCGAAGCTTAAAATGAACAGCATGTGCATCTAATATTGTGGGCAGCTTTTTAATTGCTGTACCTTTATGTCCATGTATTACATTATTCTTTTGAACAGATATTAATTTGTCCATAGATTGTGGCGAAATTTGTTTTGCATTTTAGCAATTAGATAGGAAGTTGTGTTCAGTATGCAGTTTTAGTAAAAAGTAAACATTTAGGAAAAGAGATCACTAGA
>JAVQKG010378315.1:0-10989 GCA_036025885.1 Hypseleotris bucephala | reverse complement strand
CTTCGCTCTTGAAATGAACGTATAGCTTTGTTTGTCTAAAAGATTTTTGAGTGTCAGTTTGCTTGTCCAATATCTGAGTACTAATTGGATTGAATGTATTTTGCCTTAAGCCATTATATTATGACCACATATAAATACAATGATATATGTAGGATATTCATAACAAATTCATTGCTTCAAAACATTTTACACCAAGTAAGCCCTGAAAAAAGGATTTTAAAAGTGGCATTTTATTGGGCTAAAATGAAAAAAGGAAATAGAGAAAATTCTTGTCTAAATAAGTACAAAACTGGGTCTAAATCAGTCCTAAACCTGGATTAGAGTGGGTCTAAACAAGGTCCTAGCCGAACAAGGTCTAACTCAGGTTTACAAACTAAACCAGGTCTTAACCCAGATCAAAATTAAACCCCCATAGAGACTTGCAGAAAGCTACTAGGTACTGCCACTGGTCTCTGTGCCACAATTTGAGATCCGACGATTCACTTTGGCTTCTTGTACGTTTGTAATTGTGCGCAATGGTCTTAAATATTACGTCTACTTCTGAATGCAATGCTTTAAGACACTTTCCGTTGCTTTTTTGACCTTTTATCAAACATTACTAACCTTCTCGTGCACTCTGCTGATTCGAAACAACCAATCAATCAATTTTTGTTGCATACGTATTTGCATTGCCTGACAAGATGTGTTCTTTTGATTCGTGCGTAATTTAACATCTTATACGCACACGTTATGCAGTTCCTTTCATTGCTTAGACTTATGAAATGACCTCGACCTTGATGTGGGGGCCTTCTAAGATGTGTACTTTTAGTTTTTGATTCATGCGTAATTTGGCACCTTTACGCATACACTACCACCCGTGTGCATATTGTCGTTATGTCCAAGAGCAAGACACTTAACATGCAATGCCTTTGAATGTGGCCGTGTGATTGGTAGGCGCAAACTGGCAGCCACGCTTCCGTCAGTGTGCCCCGGAGCAGCTGTGGCTACTTAAGTAGTTTACCACCACAAGTGTATGGAGTGACTGAATAATGCAATTGTAAAGCGTCTTTGAGTGGCTAGAAAAGTGCTATATAAAATTATGTATTAATTTATTATTATTCAGTGCTTAGACTGAGACTAGATTGGCCTTTCATGTTTTGACTTTTACACATGGGGCCCTCATAAGAAGTGTTTTTTCTCGTTTTGCTTCGTGCGTAATTTGGCACACTTTACGCACAGCTATCCCTGCTCCGTCTCAGTGCTTAGTGCGGGACTGGATTGCCCTCTCGTGTCTTGGATAACGTGTGGAGGTGTATGTGTGTGCGTTTGTATTTATAAATGAGGGGCTTTAGCGGGGATAAGCCTACAGTCACTTCTAAACAGCGCCAAGTTCCAAATGCTCTCCTCAGTGTGGCCGCCTGCCCTGCACGTGCACCGGGGTGGAGGCGATATTGCGCAAAACATATTTTTTCTCCTTCTTCCCCTTTCGTTCCAACCTTAGAAATTCAAACCGTTTGCTTTGGGAATTAAAATGAAATCCCACTTTAGAAAAAAAAAAATCTTAGGCAAATGAGAGACTTATCAGATTAAAAATAAGGCTAGATGAGTGGGGCGCGCGGAGGACGTCCACGGCCCTGATAAAGTAATCCGTCGTCAACAAAGAGTGCGCGTGGGTTTAACTTCGCTGGGGCTGGTTCACGCGGACACTTCAGGCGGAACTGCGGAGGTCAGGGCGGAGGGGAGAGGGGCATTTTGGGAAGGGGGGTATTCTCTGGACACGGGGTATATCAGAGCTTCAAATCAACTGGTTTTATTAGGTTTATTGGTGTAAGCAAATCTACAGACATTCAATAATGAACTAATATTCTACCATACAGAAAATGAAATTGCAATTAGGGGTAAGTGAGAAATATAAGGATAAATAATTATTCAATATGCATCCAATCCAATGATTATAACAATACTTCATGCAATATATTTAACTTTTTTAAGTTAATATGAAAACTGGCATTGTTACAGTAAAAATTACGTTAGAGCAGAGCATAAATGAACGCACTGTATCACGATTCTTACTAAATAGTCATAACTTCATAATTTTAATCGCCATATCGCCTATCTCTTATAATTGTGACCTTTCCTCTGAGCAACTGGGATATTTTACCCCGGATGCCCTTCCTGACATAACCCTCTGCATTTGTCCGAGCTGGCGACACGACACTGGCGAGTCGTCCTCTGCACATGGCAAGAGCTAATGGTCATTTAGCGGTCATTTATTTAAATTTTTGGCTTTATTAAAAGTTAGTCATCTTATCTTTACCTTACCCGGGACTGGTCCTAAATGCCTTACAATTATGAACATGTTATAAAAATCTATTTGAACAAAGAACACAGTTTGTTACATTTTTTATTTGAAAGCCTTCAGTATATCGTTCTATATTTAATCTAGTGGCCTTTCTCTGTTGATATCAATCATCCCACGTCACTTTTACGCCTGATTCTCTTTGCTCTTTTGAGTAGTGCGTCCCGCTGTTTGAGTAGCGCACACCTCCTTCACCCGTGTCGTTTCATTCTTGTTTATTTTCATACGGGCATTGTGCTGCTGCTGTATTTGATATTCACACTTCCAATAAAAGCCTTTAGAGTCCCTTCTGTAAACTGCGGTGAGGTATCAGCGGCACTGCGCGCTCATAAACCCGGGCCAAACTCCGCTGTTTTCGGCTTTTATTTGGTCTTGGGCCGTTTCTGCCGCTGTCCCATCTTTTTCACTTGTTTTTATTTGGACATTGAGCGCATGGGAGGGCACTGACGTCGCGTATTGGCCGGGGGTACGCTCTGCGGTGATTGGTTGTAGCAAAATGTTTACTTTTCTGGTTTAAAAATGTGATTTAAATAAGAAATTTTTTAAGCCCACAAAAATGAATGTGTCAATTTGCTAGTCAGTGAGGATATATTTGAATCTCTTAAAGCTGTACCTAATTACTTATTACTTATTGTATTTGAGCAAAAATAATTGGTCAATAGTACAACATATCATAAGCCATCTGAGAAAAATATTAAGCAAAATACCTTCACAAAATTAGGTAGTGCAGCTTCAAGTCTATGGGAGTAAAAACATCAACTCAAATTGTGCATCTTATCTATAATTTCGCAGGATGTTGAGGTGAACTAGTGAATGGAAGCTAAAGCAGTTTGATTGACACTGACAGCATTCCAATCAATAGAGATAAACCCGCCCCTTCGCTGTTGTAGCCAATCACAGCCGAGCATCGCCTCCGTCCGACCCATAGCTTCTCTCCCGGGCTGAATTCGCAGTAGGGGCGGGTGCTGCTGCTTGGAGAGGCGCGCTGGTGTACGGGCTGCGACAGTGTGTGGACGCCTCTGGATCTTATCTCACCTACCTGTCCTTGTCACTCTCCGAGGCGGCATGGAGGTGCTCAATGGCCCGCTCTGAGCAGCTCTCGTCCCGGTCACAGGACTTCCATCTCTCCCGGACTTTCGATTCTCTCAAAGGAACTTAATATTTGCGCTGTTTTGAGGCGCTCCAGTTGATCCATTCCCCATGAACTCTTTGCGGGAGCCGATCAGCCTCGAGCCCCACGTAGCAGGGACTAAACTCGGCTCCTCCTCCACGCACCACGCGGCTCTGGCTATGGCCTCGAGTCTCCAGCCACTACAGCGCGCCGTGGACTCCAAACACCGCCTGGAGGTTCACACGGTGTCGGATACGTCTAGCCCGGAGTCCGTGGGTAAGAGCCGTGTGCGCGCTCCCATCTGGACTGCATCTGGGGAGAAACCAGACAAGAAACGGCTTTATTATGATGACAATACACGCGCGCAGACTTTATAATTTAATAGGAAAACCAAAGATGGATTAATCACAGTTTTGTGCACAATTACGCACAGTACAATTATGCCAGTTTTCATAATTTGAACAAAGGGTGCAAATGCACATCTAAATTTCTATAAGAAGTAAATAATATAAGATTTTATTCTTTTATCTTTGGAGATGTTGTTTACCCGTAAATGGACAAGGGTTTACGCACTCGTTTATTACAGTTTAAGGCCATGCGTAATTTCTAATCCATTTACGCGTGGATCAATTGGTCCAAAAACTGTGCATATTTTCGGACCAATAACTTTATACTTATTTATACACGTTTATATTTTCTACACACATTAAATTTATTTCAGCACAGTGTGACAGAATTGTGTGATAGTAATTTCAATTTAATTAGAGGCATTGCCATTGAAAATACTACATGAAACAGTAGGCCATCTTTGACAGAAATTCCAATTAATCCAGTGCTTTCTTCTCAGATAAAAGCATTAATTTCGACCCTGTTTTGACGTACATATATATATTTGTTCTGACGTACATATTTGTTTTGACGTATGTATGATATGTTTGTTTCCACAGAGAAGGAGAAGGTTCTGAACAAGGCGGACGACTCCTCCGATGACCCGTCCAAGAAGAAGCGTCAGCGGCGGCAGAGGACGCACTTCACGAGCCAGCAGCTTCAGGAGCTCGAGGCCACCTTCCAGAGGAACCGGTACCCAGACATGAGCACGCGAGAGGAGATCGCCGTGTGGACCAACCTGACGGAGGCGCGCGTGCGGGTAAGGACAAGAGGGTCTCCCGGGAGGGAACCAGACCTTTGACATGAACGGTTCAGACTGGATCATATTTCAGACAAGAGACTATTTTTTTCATTTCTTTTATGCTTTTTAACTCAACAGCACAGCAGCTCAGCCAATAACATAAGTGAAAGATTGGTTTGCACCAAAAGTAATTTAGCGTGGATACGTAGTGTCTATTTTATATTGTAGCCAACATAACTATACATATGCATATTTCACAGATACAAGGAGTTCTCAGGCTGTCTTCTTATAATAAATAAATATTAAAAGGAGCCAGTCTTTTGAATAACTCTTTGACATGAACCTATCCCAAAGATTCCCTCAAAAGAACCAAAAATCCCATCACTATAGCGCACACACACAGTCCCCGCTCTGTAGGCGCTGACGTCAAAGGAATTCAGCTGAAAACAATGTCAGACAACTCATTTATCTATTACCCAAATAATCCCGCCGCTGCGTAAATACACACGCGCTGACGCCATCTTTAATGATGTGTGTGGAACAGGGATAAAAACCGACACAAGAACGTACATAAATAAATCATATCGTTTCATTTTCGACTCTCTTTCCGCCCTCTCCGTGTGTGTGCTTGCGTGCGTGCGTCAGGGGCGTAATTGCGCATTAATGAGCTCGTTAACATTACAGACCATTGACATGTGTCGGTGCCAGATACCAGTCGTTCTGCCGCGCGTGTGAAAGAGGTGCAAAGCTTGTATTTTGCGATTGTCGCCCTGGCGTCGTGTCCTGTGTGGGTTTAAGGTCAGGAGCCCCAATACACATCCACTCAGCCCCGCTCGTGGAGTCTGTACACGCGGGGACAGGGCGTGTGTATTGGGGAAAGATAATGAAGGCTAATCAAAGCGAATGGAAGCATTAGCAGACACTGATAGAGATGGGATGTTTATTTGTGGCGCGTAATAGACATGCATTTTGAGACATTTACCTAATTTACCCAAACGTTAAACCAATATTGAATTATACCTATTAAAACTTAATTTGAAAGTGGATACATCACAAACTGCTGACTATTTTTAGTAGGCCTATGGTTTTCCAAGATACATTTACTTGTTTGTATATAGCAACAACAAATTTTAATTAATCGTTAACAGTTATACATTTTTGTTTTATTGCTATGTTTCTAAGGGCTTTGAGGACTGACAAATTAGTTGCGTCTATGAACGTACGTGCTTAAAAGGAAATTAAGCGTAGCCAAATTAGCAGCCTGCATGATGGAGTTAGATTAGATTTAATATTTTTAAGACAAAATAGTTTGAAAACTTAAATCCATTTGTTGCTTTTAGGAGTGGTTCAAGAACAGGCGAGATATGTGTGTTCTGACCCAAGCGTAAAAGCAAATTAAACGTAGCCAAATTAGCAGCCTGCATTGTAAAGTTTGATTAGATTTTTTATAAATGTTTTTAATCTAAAATTGTGAGAAAACGTCCTAAAATTAATCCATGTGTTGTTTTAGGTGTGGTTCAAGAACAGGCGAGATATTATTTGAGCGGTGTTAGTCTGACGCAAGCGTAAAAGCAAATTAAACGTAGCCAAATTAGCAGCCTGCATTGTAAAGTTTGATTAGATTTTATTTCATTTTGTATCTAAAATTGTGTGAAAACGTACTAAAATTAACCCATGTTGTTGTTTTAGGTGTGGTTCAAGAACAGGCGAGCTAAGTGGAGGAAGCGTGAGCGGAACCAACAAGCCGAGCTCTGCAAGAACGGCTTTGGGCCCCAGTTTAACGGACTAATGCAGCCTTACGACGACATGTACCCGAGCTACACGTACAACAACTGGGCTGCGAAGGGGCTCACGTCCGCCTCTTTATCCACTAAGAGCTTCCCCTTCTTCAACTCTATGAACGTCAATCCTCTGTCCTCCCAAACTATGTTCTCCCCCCCTAACTCCATCTCCTCCATGACGTCCAGCATGGTGCCCTCTGCCGTCACAGGAGTGCCCGGATCTGGTCTCAACGGCCTCAACAACTTGAATAACCTAAGTAACCCGTCTCTAAACTCGGGAGTGCCCACGCCCGCTTGCCCGTACGCGCCCCCCACGCCGCCCTACGTGTACCGGGACACTTGTAACTCAAGTCTCGCGAGTCTCAGACTGAAAGCGAAGCAGCATTCGAGTTTTGGATACGCCAGTGTGCAGAACCCCGCCACTAATCTGAGCGCGTGCCAGTACGCCGTGGATAGACCGGTGTAATCACTGGAGACGACGCTGCAAAAAATCACCGACTTTGGAGTGACGTTTTTTTAAAGGGATAGTTTGGGAGTTTGCATTTGGGGCTGTTTAAAGGTACGTCTAGGTGGTCCAAATTTACACCGTATTTGTCGGCGTGTAAGTTAATCGTGCAACGCTGTGGACTATTTCATTTTTTACTCTTAGATAGGCTAATTAACGAGCTACTTGAAATCACCAACTTTGAAGTGTCAGTTTTTTAAGGGATAGTTTGGGAGTTTGCATTTGGGGCTGTGGCTAAAGTCCTCCATAATGAAATATTTCTCTTTTGTGTATAGCTAGACCTAAATTGAAATCTAGCAGTTTTGGGAGTATTTTGGCCAATATTGATAAATCATGATACCACAATTGGATCATTGCCTGAACCTAGTTCTTGGGAGATGTATTTTTGGTTCTTTTAAAGGTGCGTCTAAGTGGCCAAATTACTCCATATCTGTCGGTATATTAGTTAATCGTGCAATGCTGTGGACTATTTCATTTTTTACTCTTAGATAATTAATAGGCTACTTGAAATTCTTGGACAAAATATGTTACAATTAAATACTCCATAGCCTATACAGCACAGAAGACAGACATAGCCTATAATGTCAGTCATTTTAATTAATTGATTCATTTTTAGCTCACATTGACATTATTGGCCATTTCAAAATACGTTGCTATTAAACGTCCAAAATTAAGGCACTTGTACTGGGAAAACGCTGTTGTATTTTTTGATGTTTTTAAAGCTCTTTCAAGTTAATTCTCTCACCAAACCTAAATTATCTTCTGTAGTGAGCGGGTTACCCACCTCAAACTAACGCATTTGCCCCATTTCTGCAAAATCCTGAACTATCCCCTTGATTTGACCCAGATGTGAGCAAACTTCGCCTGTTCTTTTAGCAGTGTTGGAATTCTTATGAAGCTAAACTAGACAGAATGAAATCAATAGAGCAGCAAGGCGAAAAGGAGCTTCTTCTGGCAATGTTTTGAAGCGGGGCAGTGCATTGCGGATAGCTCATCATTCTCAATAATGGGAAGGAATGCATTTAAAATAAACACATTGAAATATGTCTCTCTTATGCATATAGCTAGACCAAAATGGATAGCTACCTGCTGAAATCTAGCAGGAGTATTTTGGCAATTGATGTGTCATAGGGTGAACAGATGTCCCTATTTAAATGGGACAGTCCCAGTTTTAAGCTCCTTGTCCCATGTCCCACAGATATCTGATGGACACTGACTTGTCCCAGTTTTTACAAATCCTGTCCCCATTTTGACCATCAGCAACACATAATATGCTTAAAAATATTTGTCTAGAAACGTTTGACATATTAATAAAAAAAAATGCAATTATTTTCAGACCTCGAGCTAATAACTTGCTCAGTAAGTTAAAATGCATGGTGATTTGAGAAATATATAATATGTCCCACTTTTTGGTTTAGAAATCTGGTCACCCTAAATTATCCTGTTCAAATTGGATCCTTGCCCGACTCTAGCCACGGCACTTATTAAGAAGGCACTCACGTAAATCCATCAATGCAACGCCCTACTCTAAAAAACGCCTACTCTGGAGTCCAAGTGAGCATTGGATGGTCATTTTTTGCAGTGTGATACCAAAAGGCGGCCAACGAACAAAAGACTACTACTACAGCGACTTTTTGTTTTGTTTTTGTCATTTTTGCAAAGATAAAGGGCACTACACAAGACTCAACCACTGCCTCCTAAACGGATGGAGTTTTTGGGGACATTTTTTGGGACAATTTCAACCAAGCGTGGATTGTGGACTCGAATAATGAAAAAAGGTTGTATATATATTTGCCATCTCCCGTTGAATGCTTCTCTTCCCCCTTCAGTGTATCAGCGCATGTGGATAACTAAAAAAAATACGGAATTTTGCTTGCAAACAAAAAGGGAATGTACATAGGCCTACTTACAAGACGCACCGCCCGTGTGTGTTTTTATCATATTATAAAATTATTATTATTGTCTGTGTGAGTTTAGATTAGCAGTTCTGGATTTTGAATCGAAAAATGTTCCTCTTTTTGTTGTTTTTCTGTGTACACTATTTGGTACTGATTTTCTCCTCCCCTTCTTCCTCGGAAAAATATCGTGTTTTATTTAATGGAAGTAAATATATGGTTCCAAAAAGCAGTGTGCGTTATTGAATCTTTGTGAGACCGTGATAGGGGGTTTGACAGCGTGTCTATAGGCTCGGAGTGTGTCTAATCTATACAGACGAAAAACAAAAGCGCCAATACACACACAGGGCGCGGACAAATGCCTGGTCAGATTAAGTCTAGTCTCTCTCTGCTCTGGCTTGCTCACTGGGGCTTGAAATAACACTAGAATCAACAAAGAGGACCACACCAGCTACAATGGCGACGCTCCATTAGGGCCCGGATTTAGAGGCGTCTGAAGTCAGGTAGGCATTAGTTTATTTGGTTACGCTTTCTTGGAGTTACAGTTATCTTTACGCGTGATTTCCTTTTTAAACGAGCCGCTCGGATGGGTCTAAGAATGGAAGTTCAGCTAGTTTTTTCATTTGGGATTTTTGTGTATTTTCTATTTAATGACAACTCATCCTTTAAGCCGTGCGTAACTGTGCCAAATGCTAACTATCTCTATGCGCTTTCTGACCAGCTATAGTCTGTTCTGCCAGGGAGGGCTATAACAATCAGAAATCAACATATTTTCTTCTATTCTCAATTTGTTTGCTGCATTGCCAATTCAACGATATCTCCTATTTAAGCCGTGCGTGACTGTGTGCCAACGTATCGATAAAGGAAGCAATATGTGTGCACATTTTCTAGTCACTATTTTCTACACGGATGTTGTTAGTGACAATGCTAAATTTCAACTTTGTGTGCTTTCATTCTCGATTTGTTTAGCATTTTCTAACATATTTAAGGCGTGCCTAACTGTGCCAAAGCATTTATAAAGGAAACAATGTTTACGCATTTATAAAGGAAACAATCTTTCCGCGTGATTTCACGCGTAAACTGCATGGTAGTGGCCATAGTTGTCTAGATTGCATACTAACTGAATGCTATTACGTGTTTAGGAATAAAACCTTTGGTGACACTGCCCAAAAAGTACAGGTAAATTGCTGCATAAAATCCAACAAAAAAAAAATCACCATATTTCTATTGAAATATTCATTCATGTTAATTTTAACAATGCATTCTGATTAATTTGAAGCATTAGCCACAGTAACGCTTTATAGTGTTTATGGCGTGTAAACTTGTCACCAAAACCAAACAAAACATTTATATTGGGAGGGTTTAATTTACAAGGCATTTCAGATCCGCTTTTGCTGTTCAAAGTCTGCAATGTAGTTTAATTTACAAGGCATTTCAGATCTGCTTTTGCTGTTCAAAGTCTGCAATGTAGTTTAATTTACAAGAAACTTCGTCATATCTTTTTATATGGTCACGGCAAGTAGTAAGTTTGAACCAATAGTAAACCTCAAACAATTATTTAGAATTGAATAATTGCGCACGGAAGCCATACTTTCTCGTACGTGCCATGCGTAATTGTGTGGTCAGGACGCACATTAATCCAAATTGTATATTTAAAATATCAATTTACCTGAATTTCAACCATACTTCCACTTTGTATCCTGTGTCTCTATCTGTTTGCGTTTCCCAGTCACTCAACGCCATCTCCTCTTTGAGCCGTGCGTCAAAACATGATAGAAGCAACGGTGAATCTCCCGCTTAAACAAACACTGAGCGGAGGTATGTGGGATGATACGCGCCTTACTACAGCCCTGAAGAGTGCTGCTTAGGTACACTACACCAGGCAGAAGCGAGCGGTCACAAGAGAGGTGATAATAGTCTGTTACCAGGGCGGAAATGTGCTAAGATTTGACAAGTTTATTTGTATAGCATAATTTATACACAAGGCAATTCAAGGTGCAAAAGTTAAAGTGCAATGAAAGCAGCACTATGTAACTTTTTCACATGGAGGGCTCTACAATATTTAAAAAGCATGTGGTATAATGCTCTTCAGGTTTTAATGAACAAAAAGATACAAAGTCAAAATGGACTGAACCAGGACTAAATCTATAACTAAATTAGATCCAACCAAGCTTGAGACTAAACTACAAAAAGTTGGACTAAACCAGATCTAAACAAGACTCAATAGGTT
>JAVQKG010378190.1:0-10989 GCA_036025885.1 Hypseleotris bucephala | reverse complement strand
GATTTGGATTCAATGTAGTTAAGAAAAAGAAAAAAGAATATAGAAAGTAGAATAAATTAAAGAATATATTTTTTTTGTGAAAGATAGATTATAGACAGATAATATAATTTAAAATGCTAAATACAGAATGTATAAAAGAGAATAGAAAACAATTGTTATGAATGTAGACATGGATGTCGCAAGAGTCTTCTGGCCACAATTATTAGTAACAAGATGCTTGGTCCTGGTCACGGTAGGAACACATAAACCTGCTTATCTTTATTTATTTTCTGGTTACTTTTTTGCCAACAATTCCATTGCAACATGACACAGATTCATTAAAGGGATGTCGGCATGCCTGATGTCAACATGGCATGCCAGGCGTACCAAGAGGCAATTACGGACATGAAACACAATACAGTCCTTTGAAGAAGCCACTTTTTGGAAATATCTGTCACTTAATGAGGAAAACATTTTGGCAAAACAGAGCCAATTCACTTTTACAAAATATATTACATCAAAATTTGAACTTTAGATAATAATTTTCAGTTTTACTTTTTCCCACAAATTTCAGGTTAAGGCAATTTTTTACTCAAGAATCCTATTACAATAGGCTCTGCATAGAAAAAAATGCATACTTTCTATATAATTAATCAGGTGAGTCATTCCATCAACTTTGATGAGATGGTTTGAATAGAAAGGGACAAGGTGGTTCCTTATAGGTATAATGGCATGCTTTTAACACCATAAACCATAAAAGGGAAGCATTAAACTTGCTCTCAAGACACCTGTAAAACCATCCTCACCGTGATCAAATTTCTATAAAGCTCCGTTCTGATTTTACAGTGCATTACGGCAGAATGCAGAACGTGGCATTTCCTTTCTCAGCTGCCCTTTTACGGAGGCAGAGCAGCAGTCGTGGGGTACAGTAGACTGAGCAGTAATGATCTATGGAGACAGCAGCGCTCCAAATCTCATTGATATACAGTGTGCACATCCATAAATATGACGCTCCGGTCCGGGCAATGGGACGGGTGTCAGTTAGAATGACGGAGAGCGCTGCGCCACCATTGTGCCCTATAACCCCATTCACTCGATCATATGCTTCAGACTGCACATGCAGATTAGCGCAGCATACACAAGGAGAAAATGGGATTTTGTAGCTGAGGGGCATTTTACAGCAATTTCCGAGGATAATAATCACAAATCTCCATACCACAAAGAGTTAATGTTAGTGATGCGTGATGTGAAAAATGTCAATACGGTCTGCCTGCAAATAGGTAGATGTATAATAAAAACATATAGACTTCTGACACCCAGACACTTTTTATTCTACAAATCAGTTGCATATGTCCATATTAATATTGCCTCCTTTATAAAAAAAAAAAGTAATTTAAATGTGCTAGAAGGCAGGATTTTGATTACAGTGGCAATCAACCGTATACACCATCTATGACCATCAGGATGTATTTGTAGCCATCGGCCAATCACAGGACAAGAGGAAACTGAATATAATCCTACCTGGTTAACAAGCAAAATGCAGATTGCAATTAAACCAAAAACTCCTTCAGTTGACCAGCCATAGAACCCCTGCAGGGATTACAATAGGTCTGATGGCATGTTAGTTTCTGGATTAGGTGAAGCTCATTTGTGTTGAGTTGGTTCTCCTTGTGTTTTTTTTTTGTTTGTTTTCTCCAAGTTCCAATAAAATATGTAAAATAACCAAATACCTCAGCTAGCTCCTGACCATGATCCAGGACAAGATCTGTCCCAGTTGCTGCAATGCAGCCACCCACTTGTCCTAACAGGTCATCTCAGTGACATTTAAGGATAGGAAATAAAATAAAGAATATGTTACCCAAATGTATACATCTAATTCCATAAAAAGCTTCACTAGCACCTATCCTCAGAAACCAAAGTCACATCTCAATGCTACCTGAAACTCATCCAGACAACTGACTCCACAGGTGAATGCCCGTTCAAATCTCTCACAAACCTTTCTCATTACATCCACATTATGGGGAACATTACCCTAATCCCACTCCCCCCTCATCTTTTTATTCCCCGCTGCCTCCCTCTTTAGGATGCATATTAGATTAAAGATTTTATTGTCACACTCAATGCACTTAGAGCGTTGGTAAACTAAATCACGGTGAGACAGCGTGTCATAGAAGAGACACCTTGGCTTGACTATGCCATGACGAGCCGGCACAAATCGATGAGGGGGACTAATCGGATGTATCTGCCGGGACGCACCCTGCCCTGAATCCCAATGATGGACAGCTGGTCTGATGTTGCCATTAGGATAGCATTGGCGCGGCACAGCGGCGGAGCGGCGTATAAGGACAAGGGCTTCCTATTCAATGCTTTTGAATAGGGATGAGCCAAGGTCTTTCTTTTCAGAGAGGCAAGCCAGGAATGTACAGTGGCCAAGGTCTGTCTGCGTCTGTGTACAGAAAAGAGAAGAATTCAGCACAGGGAAGAAAAACATCTGAGATAATAAACAACAAATTGTTCATTTTTATATCATGTAAATAACAGTAAGATAAATTGTTTTGGACCCATTGTGTAGATGGTTCAAGTTTGCATGCTTATTGTTACAGGTGGCTTGCAATATGACAAAACATAAAAAATATGAAAGCAAAAATATCACTTATAACAAAGAAGAATACAATCACCATTCATTCATTAATTCTTCCAACTTATTCCTGTTATGGAGTTGCATACAAATTGAGACTATCACCAACAACGGACCTTGAGCAGTGTACACTCATAGCAGAACAATGGATATTTAGGGCTAACACAGAGACAGAAAATCTGCATTTAAGGGGCAATTTAGAGTCAACACATTCATGTCTTCGGACAACAAGAGGAAATCGGGGTACCCAAGAAGAAACTGCAGTAACAAGAGGAGAACATACAGACTCCTCTCAGAGAGACTGACAGTGAGTGTGTTGGGGTATACTGACGACTACTGTCTCTGTCTTGATTGCAGTTAGCTATGAACAACAGTATTTTTTATTATCACTGTTATTTTGTGTTATAGTGTATTTTATTTTATTCTGTATTTGTTGTATTTTTAGACCTATTTATTGTATGTTTGCACCAACTGCAGCAATTTCCTGATGATGTGAATCTGTTCACTCATGGCAATAAAACTTTCTGATTATATTGCCCAGTTTATCATTTTATTTATGTTGACTATAACATAAGAAGTGCTTCGTGCAGTACATTATTTTTCACGCTATTTATTGGCTGGAAGAACTTGCCTGTGTGTGTGTGTTTGCTGCAAAGATTTTATGAATGACCTGTCTTTATAAATTCCCCACTGATTTCTATTAATTCTCTTTTGTCCAGAAACTCTTTTCAACCAGAACATATGACGCACCCCGTGACCCAAGCACATTCACAAACTAAAATTACTGCATCTTGACTGGATTTCAGAAGAATTATAAACCTTCTTCTAAGAAAGTCCAGACACAGACATTTAGCATGTCCTTAAAATAAAGGGCTTACTTTGATGGCTCCAAATGTTACACAAGTGTGCATGTTTTAGGTTGACGTGCAAAACTACAGTATCAACGACCTTTTTATGCCTAATTCTTCTGCAGATTCTATTTTAGATTTAGTGCCTTTAAGATTATTCCGAAGATAATTTTGCCCAAAATCCTTGCAACATGTTCACTTGACTTGCTTTGAATTTATACTACCTGCCTTCAGCCTTTTATAGAAAACATAAGCATTTCAGCACCTATAATGTTGCTTTTATTTCAAATGTATTTTATTAATTTCATTTTATTATTTTTATTTAACACTGTGGATATCTCTTTTAAGAATCAAATAAAACAAAATGGGCCGAACTTCTTCAAAAATTGAGTTTCATTCTATCCATACGTAAGAGAAAGTCCATGGAAGTCTATCTGACTTCAGTCATACATCCCTCAGAAAGACTTTTGAGCGCTTATCTGTTATCATTAAGTAAATATTCCAAAAGCTGTTTCACTTGACGAGTAAATATAAATGTCCGCACCCCCTAGTTCCGTCGGGGGGTTTTGGGACATACCATCAGCCGATAAGAATTAATAAGAACATTTTTCCTGCGGACCTTATCTGGCAGTGCGAGTGTGAAAACAGCTGTCGAATGTCTGACCTGTGCCTTACAGTCATGCTGCCACAGTCAAATGAATGAGACACACACACACAAACTGGGACTAAAACCACAACAAAAACACACAGAATAAATTTTCACTTGGCCCCAAACTGAATGGTGGTTTCACTGTCTGTGGTGGATGCATTATGTTGTTAGATGTTTTATAGTCTTGATGACATTAACTCCAGCTGGATAGGCTCTCTGTTACTTAATTTACTGAAAAATTAAGTGCACACTTGATATAAAGTGCATGGCTTATATTAATAATTGGTTTAAACAATGTGAACCCATATGTATATTATAAGTGGTATTACAGTGTTTAGAATTAATATTAGACTTTATAAGTAAGTAGAGCTGGTGTAAAGTTCAGGCTTCAGATGTTATAATCCACTTAGAATAATTATTAACTTACTATAGTTTTTGGTTTTTATGAGGAAGGTTTGCTCACCAACAGCATTTCTGTGGTTGCTTCTAAAAAATGCCCTTTGTTAACAATAATAGATATTGCCAGATGGTTGTTTTGTTTTATTTAATTTACTTTTTTTAAACTATTTTTATTCTCTATGAAATATGACCATCCTAGAGAATAGTTTGCATGTTCTTACGGCGCTTAGATGGGTTTTCTACAAGTACACCAGTTTCCCCGTCATCTTCAAATTATGAACACGTTAGGCTAAAACACCAAGCTCCTGACTCAAGATTTACAGTAGGGTTCCTGGACACTGCAGCATGGTTACATTCCACTTTCTACATCTAACATGTCGCTCCAACCAGAAACATATACAGTACATAAAGTCATACTTTGGTTAAAAGACACAGTCTGTAGTGCTGAAAGTCTGAAACCATTCAATATTTTGTGTATTAGTGTTCCAATAGTGTCCATATAGGCCTACACCTGCTTGTTTTTCAGATTAAGGCACTATTTCACCCAAACCTCTATTGGATCTATTCTTCTTGTTTTAAGCACTTCCATTATTTTTTTTAAGTGAATCACCTCCACCAGGCTAACACAGGGTTAATGACAAAAAATACATTGCATGGACACATTTTATATCCTCTGATCTAATTCAGGACAGTCTGGGCTCTCTTCATTACAGAAACCTGTAGAGGAACAAATGACAAATTGCAGTGTGTGATAATAAAGGTGACACGGTGAAAATCCCCTGGCCGGGCTCCATCCTCATCCTTATGAGAGTGTTATGAATGGACGCAATAAAAGTGAATTAAGACGGCGGACCGCTGATATAGATATTATGACCACATTGTCCCTTCCCCATAATGTAGCTTCATTTTGGAGTGGCCTATCCTCAAACTCAGAGTACATACAATCAGAGGTTGAAAAAGCTGGGAGGAGAGGAGGGTGGACCGCTATCAAGTCCTCTTTGTGCTCTGGGCTGCTCTTTCATTATAGTAGTGAATGTAAAAAAGCCTTTGATATTCCAAGCTGCAATGCATGGAGCAGCACTCATTCGGTTCCATGGGGCTCTGCTACAGGCTTTGAAGCCCCAGGAAGCAATTGATGTCCCTTTATGACTCTTCTGTCCAAGGAAAATATAGTTTCATGAAGCTAGGACAATGCTAATAGCAAAACCCGTTCCAAAGCATAGCATAAAAGCGTCATGTGTCATTTAAAGTATTCTTTATAGTTGGTTCCTTTCTCTGGTGGATGTCACTCCAGAGGGAAAGGCCACCAATGATGAGCTTGGCTATACATCATTGATGACTGTACAATGGAATTAGTGTATGCTCAGCCTGCTAATTCTCACCGCCATTGTGGTAAGTTTTCTAATCAGGACCCAGTTGTAATTCAGAGCATAAAAGGATAAGCCCAGATCGGGGCTCGCATGAAGGGGCTTAGGACACTGATCAAATTAGGATGATTTTCTCCCAACAGAAATACCTGATATGTGTAATGCAATGCAGTCGAGAGTAGCAGAGGCTGTGTAGAGATAAGCGACAAGTGCAGTTTCATGGGTGTATTATCAAAATGTAAATAAAACAAAAGCAGAAGGCAATGTCCCATCTGTAAAAGTAAGGAAAGTGTGCTTGTGTGTGAGATACAAGCTTTACCCATTAAGTTCTAAAGCTTTTTACACAGGCTGGTTGGAAAATGCACCCACGTTGTCTGTATTCAATGTATTGTATTCAATGACTTTTACAAAACACTAAAATGTTTCAGCTCAGTTATGTTTGACTGTGAATAAATTGTGTTGTTTTCACTTGAATTTTAGACAGTGCCCCAATTCCAATTTGCGTCTGTGCATGCATACACAAAAACGAATCAAGCTACAGGCCACCCATTTCCATAATAAATTATGTGCTTTTGAGAGGTGTTACTGCAAACATCAAATGTCAACAAAATAAGGTCATTTAGCATGTTTTATTCGCACATTATGGCCCCATTGTGTCAGTCAGACATTCTTGACTGGTTGCATAAATGTGAAAATGTTTTGTATTCCCTGACGCCACAGTAATCCACCCTCTTCAATACGTCATTCAAGTTCTGAAATAGACCAGTCGCACATCTTTTTAATCCAGTGAATGAGGGACACATTTTAGCTGTAGGTAAACTCAGATAATTTGCTCATTTGTTGGATGTTGGACAGCAATGGTAATCATGCCACCTGTGAATGATTTGCTTAAGATGCATTTAAATGTGCATGAAAGGAAATCCAGGTTCTTATAGAGTGCATAATGGTAGCATAAAGGCATGGTAATATACAGTGGAAAGTATAGGGTGGAAACCAGGGTGTGTTGTTCCTCAGAGAAAAGTTAAATGTGATCATGAAAAGTGAGAACATTTCTGTTCAGAGACAAAGTGGAGCTGAATACTGGACCATCAATTTATGTCATCCATAAAACTGAAATGGGCCTATGATATTGCATGTAGAGTTTGAAGTACCTACCATGTTTGGGGGAAAATAGAATACAAAATTGATTGTAGTGATGATTATATGGCATTATGTGCTCCAGCAGACAACTACAGCTGTAGTTTAAAATAATAGAATAGATGTGCTTACATACAATAGTACATGCACTTACTGACTTGAAGCTAACATACACGCTACTAGCAAGAGCAAACTTAAGGCAAACCAATTTTTTAAGTGTCTGACTATGTGTGAATTTCTGAATCTTTTCACAAGTAAACTTATTGTACCATTTATACTGTCTGCATTGCAGGCATACGGTTTATGGATTTGATACCTTGCATTAATATTGACTGCTTCTGTCTCCATGTTGTAACTTATTCAGTTTGAGGAGCAGCACCCACCACACCTCTGTGCTCACTGTCATCACTCAGGGCCGTGTCCAGTGAGAGGATACAGGCTGTTGTGACATCACACCAAATGGAAGATTTCCCCAAAAACCCAATTTATCAGACTGCTTGCCGAGCGGGCCAGACCAGGGCTGTACTTACAGAGAAACACATCTTCCTAAACACATACATCAAGAAAGTCATGTCACTACTATTTAGATTTAATCACACAGCAGCCTCTATATTAAATAAGTCTGACAATTTAATTACAATCATTAGCACCAGTAGAAAGGAATAAATGTCTGAAGAAGTTTCATAACAAAATGTAGTAACAAGTGTTAGCCAGAGAGTACATCCAACATACAAATGAGGCATAGGACAAGGTATAGTCCCTATCCTGCAATAATAAAAGACACACAGAAATGAACTCAAACCAGAGAAATTCTAGTTAGGGTATGCTCTGTCCATTGAGATACAAAGCCCCAATCACGCAAAAGGTACTGTTGTGTTCTTGGGCAAGGCAGAATAGTGTTATTGGTGTTGGTCACCTCTAAAATTGTGATAATGAGGGAACCTAAACCGCGATGGTTGAGTTAATGATTAATGGACCTATTTTTATCTCTGATCTCTTTGTGGGTGCATTCAGTATTATTGGCCCTGTGTTCCAGATCCGCAGCAAAAATTGGCAAAGGCCCTGGTGATACATTATATGCAATCCACATTTTTGGAAAGCTGGAAAACTAGACATTAACATTTCAACAAAATCTAATCCGACAAAGTCGATTCACACCATGAATAAAATTGCAAGTATTGCAACTCTTTGTGTTCATATTTTATGGATGCAATTCTGGGTATCACTATTTCAGTACAAAAAGTTGTTAGAGACCTGATTCTGCCTTGGTGAGAAGTCTCATGATTCCACATGTCCACACCTGCGGGCCAGAGGTTCTGGGAGCACAGAGCCGTCCTGTGAACCTCCATGTTTGACTAATACCAACCTGTCAGCACCAGGTATCCCTGCAGCTCAGGATATTGGAGCAATTACCTTCATCCAGCACCTCCCCAGCAGCGTCCCCATTCATCTGTGGGACCCAGTCAAACAGACCTCCACCGACTTGTTAGTGAACACGCAGCCTGTCGTAATTAGCATTGACATTTGCTGACAGAGAGGCCAGTACTCTGAGATATTTTAGCATGGTGAGAGAAAGAAGGGCACAGATCTATCAGACACAGAGGTCCAACCGGTGCCACTGCCTGAGGGGCCATTGTGCCAATCAGCAACTTCCAAACTAAATCATTTGCATCATAAACAGTCTGTCGCGACACACTTTGAATTAATGTGATGTTCGTTTAATGACTCCAACTCAGAGAGTAGACCCAAACTAAATTATTCATCATCACACATTCCTGTTTAGTAATTACAGAGCACAAAAGTGGCAAATTACTTGCGTCTAATGGAAAAATAAACATACCACTGTTTCATCCCAGAAGACTACCAAAAATACATGCAACTATTTTCATTCATTCATCATTTTCCACTTATTCGTATTAGGGGTTCTGGGTGAATATAGCATATTGCAACTATGGACAGGATTTTCTCTGCACAAAGACCAGTTAGTTGCAAGCCCAGAGACATCAACATTAATCAGTGCCTCAGGGCAGTTGTGACTACATACAGTAAGTAGGTTACCACCACCAACAACTGAGAAGTGAATGAAAAATTCAAATGTCAAGCGTCTTTGAGTATATTAGCTATAGTGGACAGTAGTTCCTGACAGGTAGTATGACTTCTGGTAATCTGTGCTGTCCCTCCAAATTGTCAGCCAGAGATGAATAGATTTTGCCATATATATATACTGTATATCACCAATAAAATGCAGATGGAAGAAAATAGTAAAAATTGTATATTTTTCTAGTTATTTTAGTAGCTCTAGTTTATTTATTTATTTATTTTTGGATCTTGCTAGACTTCAGCATCAGAATGCAGCTAAAATGTATTTTTGGAGTAAAGTAAAAATGTCAGAGCTGCACAATAGCCCTGTATGGGTTTAAAATGTGTGGAACTGATGTAATAGTTGGCATCCACACACTGAGTTGTAACTAAGAGGTATACTGAGCATGTCTTCATATGGCACAGAGACCAAAAGAAAAAGAAATACAGTTTAAAAAAATAACTGTTACAATATTCTGCGTCCACTGGAGAGCAGTGAATAAAACACATCTGGGGTCCATCACAACCTCCTCTCAGGTCAGGGGGCCACAGGATATTTAAGGTTTCCATCAAAGGCTCCAGATGACAAGCTAATGTCCTGGACTTGGCCTCATTATATGACTTCTTATGATCCCAAAAAGAAGAATGATACTAACATTTTTTTTTACAACTGTACAGTGCTGTGCAAGCATTTAGACAGGCCCAAAAACATTCTGTAAGCTTTCAACATTATACAACTGATATGGATTATTTTCATTGGATTACAAAATTCAGTGAACATTCAGAGAAAACATCAAATCGGTCAAATATAGGAGTTTACCTTCATTTTAACTTCCGGTCCTTTTGTATGTATTTGGTGGAATCTGCAGTTGTGGGCTGCTCACATCTTTCTGACAAAATACTGCCAAGATCAGTTTAGTGGAGGCTTATGTCACAATGATAAAGCTGCTGTAAAAATTCAGGATCCAGACGATGATTCAGATCTACGCAAAAACTGAATAATTTCTAGATCAGTTTGCATTATGTAATACAACACAAATAAACTTCTAAAACACAATTTTAAAGGATTCCATGACATATGTGTTTTACTGGTATCTAACGCAGTCCACATTTTACATTATGTGAGCAGTTATATGCGTTTTCAAAAGCACACATTTTTGTATTTCATCATGTTCGCCCCAAGGCAGAAGCGCAACACCTATTACACTAAATATAGGTTGAGCCGAGGAGCCTCTTATGTGCCATTTTTCAGGCATGTGTCATGTCTGAGCTGCCGTAAAACAAAACAGATCTCCAGAACGTCACTCACTTCTGTGTCCTTTAGAAAAATGCACTGAAAAGAAAGTATTATGTTTTAACATAAATCAACATGTCAGGAGGTGATCACTCTATGCCACACTTAAAGAATGCTCAGTTCTCGCCTTCTGCAGTAGTTCAAAGATAAGGACAAATTATAGTCAACTAAGTACACAGTAGAAAGTAGTAGGAACAAACAATGTTATAATCATTACGTTTAATTTTTGAGAAGCAAATGTAATATGTGGTGTTTTTGGATAACAGATGCTCATCAAAACAAGTATTTAGAAGTAGTTTTTATTGATTTACAAGGGATTTGTGGAAAATTGTTCAATCCTTGATAGCAAATCACTAAAAGAAAACATGTGGTTTTAACACAAAATACAGTATTATTAAAAAAGGAAAAAAACAAACAAATATATCAGTAGAATAAAATTGAGCTCAGCAGAATGTGAATTAAGAATACACAAAGTTTAAATTTAGATTTTTTGGATTTCTAGATTCTTCGGGTAGGCAAACAGATCCAATAGGTCGAATAGATGTTCTAATCTATTTTTTAGAACTTTAGAATCATTTACTTTTCTGATATGAACAATT